>KE156516.1:50588-63545 GCA_000411055.1 Leavenworthia alabamica
AACGGTTTGAGTGTTTTCGCTTGCTTTATCTTCGTTCGACTGATTAGTAGATTGATCACCTGTGATTACAGAAGGAACCACAACTTTTTTCTCCTTTAGTTGAGAAAGTTTAGGAGGCAAAGCCACATTATTACCAAATCTCTCTGCTCTTGCTTGATCTGCTTTGTGCTTAATATGCTTCTCTCTTTCAACAGCCAACTTATGCCTGTCTTTATACGCCGGATACTTCTCATCCAAAACATTATCAACTGATTTAGACATCACTTGAAACGATGATGCAACAGAATTCAAAGCCTCACCAGTAGAAGAAGCTTGTTGTTGTTGTTGTGTTTTGATTCTTGGAAGATTCGGAGTTTCAGGAGTACTAGGACTTTCTTGATCAGCTTTACCAAATGATGTTATAGCTACTGATTCGCCTGCGTTTCTAATCATCAAAGATTCTAAAGGACCTCTTTGTTTATTCATACTTACACTAAGTCTTCCTGGTGATCCTCCATAGAATGATCTTGAAGGTGATGATTGAACACTTGAATCATCTTTGCTTTTACCCCATCTCTTAAGTTTCTGAATCAATCCTGGTTTCTTACTGAAACTACTTAACCTACTAGTGGAACTATCCATAGAAACATTATCGAAATCATCGCTTCCAGGTGATGAAGGTTGAGAATAGTTACTCTCTAAATCAGTATCTCCTTGGCCACGCTCTGAACCAGCATACTCTAACATTAACTTCTTAGCTTTAGCTTGAGACTTGGGACTTAGATTCTTGCTTAAGTCACGAGCTGAGATCTTACCAGCTGGTGTTTGGTAGTTTCTTAACTCATAACGTAAACATGCATTAACCCAACGAAGATAAACCAATTCCTCAACTTCACTGAACCTATTCATTTGAAGTCCTTCAACTTGCTTTAACAAATCTTCATTGTTATGCTTCAAATTGTTAACTTCTTCTCTAACTTTCGCAACTTTATCGCTCTACAAAGACAAGAAAACTAAACTTTAACTAGTCTAAACAAGAAAGAAACTAACACTGAATGAATCATTACAATCATTACCTCAGTCATGTTTGAAAGAGTTGCAATTCTTGCTTCAGCTGAATCGAGTTTAATAGTTAACTCTCTCTTCTCATGTTGAAGCTCTCTATTTTTTCTCTTGAGTTCCATAACTTCCACTTCTAAATCTTGTACAGCTTTTAGCTTCTTCTCAACTTCATTATCTTTATTCATTGTTTCTTCTTCTTTCATTTGAAGACTTGACACATGCTGCTTAAGCAACAGTAACTGTCCTTTTGTCTGGTTAGCATCAAGCTGGATTTGTCTCTGCAACTCTTTAATCTTGTTCCTCGCAACCTCGAGCTCTTTTCTTACAATACTATTCTGCATAATCTCTTCTTGAAGTTTCTTCCTCTCAGCTTGCAGAGAATTAATAGTAATGTTTAACATATCAATCTCAACAGTCTTGATCTTGAGTTGTCTTTGTAACTCAACAATATCAGATTCTTGTTCTTTAAGTCCATAATACTCGAGTAATTCGCCTTCGAGTTTCACTTCTCTTTCTTCTAACTCCTTAACTAATTGTTTTAACCGTTCAAGCTCACCATCATTATAAGCCATTTCACTTTCATATCTCCTCTCTTTCTCAGCTTTCTCATCATCATCAGGTAATGGATACTCAATCTCACCAGATAAAAGATCTTCAAACTCAGGTAAAATATCATCATCATCCAAATAATCCGAGAAACTTCCACGAGTTTGGTTAATTACACTGTTGATTAGCTTCACCTCTTCTTCTTCCTCCTCTTCCTCATTCTTATCATTGAGATTGTTGTCAGGATACACAACCGGTTCTTTTTCGTGTTCTTCGCCATTTTCTTAGAACAAAACAAACAAAGTTAGATTCTATATATGAAATGAATCAAATGAAGAACCTTTACTACCTGATGGTTTGCTTGGTTTGGATGGTTTAACATTGAGCCTCTTAACAGTAACAGCTGCAATAGAAGCAGCAACAACAAACCCTATCCGGACAAACATATATTAAAAATCTTGAATAAGATTAAACTCTCTTCCCTGTCTCATAAATCTCACTACTGATAATAACTTAACCCATAGTTTATCCAAGAAAGATCTTTATTCAGAATCCTGTTTATGAACTATATAACATATGGATAACAAACACACTTTGTTCTGTAAGAGAAACTCTCATATACTGACAAAACTTTAAAGAAGTATATCCACCAAAGAAAAGAATGAAAATAAAAGAGAGACAATTATCATCTAGAAAATTCAATCTTATCAGCTTTATGGACCTCTCAAGTCTCATGCAAAATTTTAGCAATAAATTAAATGATAACAACCAAACAAAAAATAGTGGCTGTATTTAGCTCAAGACAGATGAGGAAATAGACATGTATGGTTAATATATATAGTGTCTTAAAGCCATGACCAAGAAATAATTTCTTCAAATTATCCTCTTTTGTCTCATTTAGGCAAAGCAAAAGATTAATAAGAGTTCTGTCTCATTTGTTAAAAGTATTTTACCAAACTAAACATAAAGATGATAAGATAAGACATTCATTGATTTTTCAATCTACTCAATGTAAAGATTAGTGATTTAAATTTGGTAGAAGAGATTCAAGAAATATGTTTGGTCCACTTCATAAGAGAACAAAGATTGGCCTTTATCTTAAGAAAACAAACTTTTTTTGTTTGTGTGAATGAGAAAGAGATAACAGAGAACAAAGTTCTTCTAGAGATGTAAGAATCTTACATGAGATGGTGTGAAAACTCATATTAAGACCTTCACTAGATTCTGATTCTTTTTTTTACCAGTCTGCACAAACAATTAAAAGAATTAACATCAGGACACAAGTGGAGAAACAAGTTTATTTTATTCACTGTTTTATTTGTATGGCTGAGGAACAGCTAACAAAGGATATTTATCTCAGAACACACACACACACTTGCAAAACAAAAAGACAAGAACAGTTTTAATTGTTCTGTTGTCTTAAGAAATTTTTGGAAGTCATCAAAGATAATAAACTTGTATTAGCTAAGAAACTTTCTTTTCTAAAAAAATAGAAGTTAACTCTAATATATGACCTACCCAGTTATTTTGTTTGACTTGGTACATTGTAAGAAGCTAATCCGATCAAATGAACTCAAAAAGATTTGATTTTTAAGTAGAAGCCTTACCAGAGTTTAAATTCGATTTTTCTTCTTCTTCTGTTGTTGATAATGTTGATAGTTAGAGATAGAGAAAGCACTGGGCTTTGATACTAGACAATAGCTTGAAGATTCCATTCATAAATCGCTCTTCAAATTTTGAAAATTTAATGCTAAAGTGTGAGAATAGGTTCGAAACCAATGATTAGATTCGTAGTTAAGTGTATACTACTATTCTCACTTTTTTCTACATTTTGAAAATTGTGAATTTAAAAATACTATTTTTTCTTTGATTTTGTTTCCAATTTAAAAATGGTTTAATTCAAAATCCAAGTTTAATTTTAGATTTCAACACAACACAGAATTATTCAACAATTTTTGTACAATCTCTGAAGAATTCAAAACAAAGATTAGAGTTTTCTTAAGAATTGTGTCCTCCATAGATTTAAGCATTGTCATTCCATTTCCATCTTCGTCCAGCTTCCTCAAGAATCTTAGCTCTTGTTTGACTTGCCTTAGCTTCATCTTCTACCCAAGATCTGCATTTTATCAACCAAACCATTATTGTAAACTAGATCATAACTGGTTAATCAAAAGATACAATTATAGTAACCATTACCTAACAATCCGAAGAGCTTCGATTTCAGCTTCAAGTATAGATCTTTTATCAAGTAAAGATTCAAGTTTTGATTCTAAGTCACTTACCATTTCTTTTAACTTTCTCTGCTCAGTCAAATAAGCAGATTTATCAGATATTAGCCTCTGAGACATCTCTTCAATATCTTCTTTCAAGCTATGAAGTAACTGTTTTTGACAATCTATGGCTACTTCTTCTTTCAAACGCTCAGCAAACCATTTCGTCTGCGCGGTTTCTTCCTCTTCTAATTCACTAACTCTTGAGTTCAGTAGCTCTTCCACCTCAACTCCTCTAGATCTCTCTACTATAAGCTTCTCCTCCCAAAACTGTCTTATTTCGCCTTTCTCTAGCAACTCTGATTTGATTACTTCCATCTCAGATTTCTGTAACTGTGACTCTGCTTCTAACCTTGATAACTCAGCTGCTATAGCTTTCTCCATTTTACCACTTGTTAATGCTACTGAGGCTTGTGCTTTAGTAACAGGTCTACTCGGTTGAAACCGCTTGATCCTACCTGCAGTACAATCTCATCAAACTATAGCTGCAACAGATACACACATTAAGAATCCAATGAAGAAAGAGAGAGTAGAAGAATACCAAAAACATTTCTGATTGTACTCTTATCACCCATCATGAAGTCCAAGAAGAATCCAAGGGACATGTCGGTATCGATATGCTTCGTGTCTATATAATCTACCTTTGTCCTTGATATCTGGACTGTAAACAAGTCAGGATTTTTAAGAGGTGAAAAAAGTATTTGATAAGCATTTTCATTATATGTTAAAACTTAATCACACCTCTTCCATAATCTCTGGATCGAAACTACACTCTAATTGAGCTTTCCAGTTTACCAAATCGAGTCGAGAAACAAAACTGTAGTCACCATAATATGTTCAAACAGTTTACCAATCAATGAACAAAAAAACCAATACAAAGCAGATGAAGAAATTTAATTTCCCTTATACCTTTCAGGATCAAAACTAAGGTTTCCGGAGTCATTTCGAGAATCTTCTGCGTAGAGCTGGCTGGAAATAATGCCTGCCTCTGCCAAGGCTGAATGGCAAATCAAAAACAAAAAGATTCACTTACAGATGTAAATTCAATAGAAACAAACTAAGAACAGTAATAGAACCTTGTATGTATTCAAAGTCAGGATCTGCAGTATTTATATCATCAAATGCGGGAATGGTTGAGCCAGCTAAAGCTACTGCTGGAACAATCCTGTGCATTGGATTTCTAAAGGAAAAAGAAACACATTTTATCATGCCACAACACACGAAGTTTTATACTCGAAGAAGTATAGTTACCTCTCTAGTAACAAATTTGAACGAACTAGCCATCTAGCATACTCTCGCCTAGTACACAACTCGTCTGCCATTACATCGTCTTCAATTATCTAAACAACTTAATTACAAGTCATGATCAGAGCTGGACATTAAGGTGCATGCTTTAAAGTCAAATTGTTGTGTAAGCGCAAATTTCTCAAAAACAAACCTTTAGTTTCTTCAAAACAGCTATTGCTTCTTGTTGAGCAGCATCCACAACAACCAGAGCAGTGACACTGTTAGATTTTCTGGTTGATGCTAAAGTAAACAGCGGAAAACACGAATCAAGACAAAATTGTAACAACAACTTATGAATTCTTCAGAACATGCAATAAAATTTAACCAAATGAAAACTTACAGGAGTCAACAGTATCTGAAACATAGTCAAAGCTTTCAGAATTAGCTTCAGAAGCAGAATTGTTCTCATCAGTGAAGAGTGAAGTTGTTCTTTCACTATCTTCATTCTCATTCTTATTCAAACCCACACTTAAACAATGCAATGGATTACTAAAACAAAACTTAAAACCTGTAAAAGGAACATAAAACATCAGATTAAACCATCCTCTAAAATTAAGCAATTAAAAAAAACAAAGAGTTGAGAAATGTAGTTTAAACCTTTTCTGGAGATTGAGAAGTAAGCAATAGTAGCTAATACAACAGCAAGTGATGATCCAACACAACTGATTACAACATTACTCTTCCACTCTAAAACCCAAAATTCAAAATCTCAAATCAAAGCTGCAATACAATAGTTATGAAACTCTCAAAATTTCACATAAAGATACTAACTTTTTTGAGTTTTAGAATAAGGAGGAGAAGTAGCTTCATCATCAATAAAAGCCCAGCCACCATAATTATCTTTAGAAGAAGCTTGAGAAACCCATGAAGTACCAGAGAGAGACGCGATGATGCGGAACCTAGCTGGTTTGTAAGGAAGAACAAGTAATGGAAGAGTGAGACGATGTCGTATAAGTAAAGGTTTGATTTTTGGGAAGATGAATGATGAATTTGGGGATTTTCTAACTGATAAAGAGCACATTTTCTCTATTTTTAGAATTTAGGGTTTTGTTTTTTTAGGTTGATGCTTCAATCGAAGAAGCACTGAGAAGAAGAAGATTGGGGAAGAGATGCTGCTGTGAACAAGTACAGCAACTAAGCTTCTAATTCATTCCGAGGGTTTTGGATTGCGCTTCGTGTAATAATACCGAAACGTATAATAAGCATCGTGNGTTAAAACGACGCCGTTGAAGTCGTAAACCTATAAACGCAATACGTCACCGTTTCCGTCTAGTCTCTGATTCGTAAAGCAAATTTCTCCGACGACGATGGATAGATAACTCTGTCTCTCTCAGTCTTCTTCTTTGCTGTGAAGACGCCATTAAATTTGGATTTGAAGTATTGTTTAATCAAGTGAAACAATGTTATCAACATTGCAAACGCCTCGTTCTCTATCACTCTTTCCTCTTCGAAGATTCCAAACCTCTAAACTCATTGTATCATCATCAGCATCATCAGCTTCTGTTGCTTCACCTCCACAATCTCAGATACTCACTACTCGTCATTCACTTCTCTCCGGTGAAACTACAGCTTCAGAAATCGCAAAATCTTACCTGTCTCGTATCCATCTCACTGAACCACAACTCAAATCATTCCTTCATGTATCTGAGAATGTTATCAAAGATGCTGAAGAGATTGATCAGCAAATCGCCAAAGGTGAAGAATTAGGTCCTCTCGCCGGAGTTATGATCGGAGTTAAGGATAATATATGTACTCAAGGTATGCCTTCTACAGCAGCTTCGAGAATCTTAGAGCATTATTGTCCTCCGTTTGATGCTACAGTGATTAAGAAGATTAAAGATTTGGGTGGGATTGTTGTTGGTAAGACTAATATGGATGAGTTTGGAATGGGAAGTACCACTGAAGCTTCTGCTTTTCAGGTTTGTCTTAAGATGCATTAGGGTTTAATGAGTCCACAATGTTTATAAAGTTGAAGCCTTTAGGGTCTTATTGGAGAAACTTGTGGTGGTTTAGGATTTGATCTTTGGAGTTAGTTTTGGTTAGGTAATTGTAATATGTTAAAGTTGAAGCCTTTATGTTTAGACTGTTATATATTGTGTCTTATTGGAGTAACTTGTGATGGTTTAAGATTTGACCTTCGGAGTTGGTTTTGGTTAGTGTTAACAAAGTTGGAGCATTTTGTGTTTAGATTGATGAGTATGAACTTATTTAGGAACCTTGTGATGGTTTAGGATATGATATTTGGTTAGATAGATGCAATGTTAACAAAGTTGGAGCGTTTTGTGTTTATATTGATGACTATAGGTTTAGTTGGTAAGCTTGTAATGGTTTAAGATTTGATTTTTGGGGTTGGTTTTGGTTTAAAGGTAACTAAGAATCCATGGGATTTGAGTCGTGTACCGGGAGGTTCATCAGGAGGATCAGCAGCAGCTGTTGCAGCAAAACAATGTATGGTTTCACTTGGTAGTGATACTGGTGGAAGTGTTAGACAACCAGCTTCATTTTGTGGTGTTGTTGGTTTTAAGCCAACTTATGGACGTGTCTCTAGATTTGGACTTATGGCTTATGCATCTTCATTAGATGTAATTGGATGTTTTGGTTCTACAGTTGCTGATGCTGGTATACTTCTTCATGCTATTTCCGGATATGATAAGCTCGACTCTACAAGTAGCAAACAAGTAAGGTCTCTTGTGTTTTGTTTCTTGCATTGTAGTAAGAGCAGAACCAAACATATTTTTTGTACTTTGTTCAGGATGTGCCTAAGTTCCAATCTCAGTTTATTTCAATGGATCTTCTTGAATCTAAACCATTGAAAGGACTCAAAGTTGGGATAATTCGCGAGACATTTGAAGATGGTATTGATAGTGGAGTTAGATCTGTAACTGAAGAAGCTGCATCACACTTAGAAGCATTGGGTTGTGTATTATCAGAGGTTTCTCTTCCTTCATTCTCTCTTGGACTACCAGCTTATTATGTGATTGCATCTTCTGAGTCTTCTTCAAATTTATCACGTTATGATGGTATCAGGTATATATATAAATATAGTTCATAGTTCTTTGTTAGAAGCTAAGAACATGTGTTTTAAGAAAAGATTGAATTGTGTTTGTAAATGAAGATATGGTAATCAAGTTATGGCTGAAGAACTCAATAAGATGTATGAATGTTCTCGTGGCGAAGGATTTGGAGGAGAGGTATGATTTAATTAATTAACTAGCCTTGTGCATTCGGTTTTCTTGGGTTAATCGGTTTGATTTCCGATATGTTCACTGATATATATCGTTTTGGTTTTGGTAAACCGAACAAACCAAATCGAATTAACAGGGCTAAACTTAACCAATCTGATTTTTTTTAATTGTAAGGTGAAAATGAGAATTTTAATGGGAACATATGCACTCTCTGCTGGTTACTACGATGCTTACTACAAGCGAGCTCAACAAGTAAAACCTGGTTTAGATACACTCAATCTAACATTAACCCGGTTTAGATCATTACATATATAGTTACTATTCTTATGTATAGGTAAGAACACTAATTCAAAAAGACTTCAAAACCGCATTAGAACACAACCATATCCTTATATCTCCAGCAGCTCCATCTCCTGCTTACAAGATTGGTGAAAAGAAACATGATCCATTAGCTATGTATGCTGGTGATATTATGACGGTACATAAACATATGTTTCTTTAGTTATGTTCTTTACTCGTGTTTTTTGTTGTGAGATTTGATTTGTTGTTTCAGGTTAATGTGAATCTTGCAGGGCTACCTGCAATGGTATTACCATGTGGATTAGTTGAAGGAGGTTCTTTAGGTTTACCTGTTGGTCTTCAAATGATTGGTTCTGCGTTTGATGAGGTTTGTTCTCTCTAAACTCATATGTTTAATCTTAAGATTATATTAAAGTTTTTGTTTATTGGATTTATTAGGAGAGATTGCTTAAGGTTGGTCACATATTTGAGCAGACTCTTAAAGGTTTAAGCTTTGTTCCTCCATTAATGTAGCTTAACCAATGTAATGTAACACAACTAAGGTTTTGTTTTTTTGTGTTTAGTTTCGTGATTTGTTGTATAAGCTAAGTGACTTAATAGTGTAATTTAAATTTATTTATTTTTATAATATATTCCATCTGTTTCATAATAATTGATTTTCTAATTTTTGAATATTTTATAATATTTAATCTTTTATTATTATTTAATACAATTATAAATTAAAATAAAATTAATAAATATTAAATAGATAATTAAAANTATATAAAAAATACAAAATAAGTAATATTTTTTTATTGTTTTTATATATATCTTTACTTTTTTTTTATAGTTAATAATTTTTAGAGTTTTTTTGAATACTATTGTTGTATGATTGTATTATGATTGATTAACACATTTAGGGTTTAATTGTTAATGGAGTTTTGTGGGTTTGGAAAGTCAAATTAAATCATGTCTTGTTATATTATTAATTTAATTTTTAATTAAATCATATATTTTTGGTTTAATTATTTGTAAATACAAGTTAAAATCTTATCAAAATTATGTGTTATTAGTTTAAAATATTTTAAATACTATTTAAATTCATATGTTTTTCATTTATTGATTTCTTTTTTAATTGGATTTTAATAAATTTGATATAGTAAACTCCACATATATAATTTTATACTTAGTGTGGATTTACAAATTTTCATATAAACCAATGAAATAATATATATTACAGTAAGAAAAAAATGTTTACTTGGATCTTAATAAAGGATCAAAAGCGTTACACGTTTCAAGTAGATCGTTGTCACATTTAAAAATGAAACTATTTGAAGCTTAAGTATAAAGTATAGTCCACTTTAATTATATAGAATAATTAAGAAAAAATTATATGTTAACGTGTAATTATATAAACATATTAAAATCTTATAATCAATCTAAGTGGTCCATTCGAATATCTGTCTCCACTCGACTATCAATATTCAACGGACCAATACGTGTGCCAGTTGACTTGTAGTATATCAATTATTCAAATGATTTTAATTGGACGAAATGTTAGTTGTAATTAATAGACAAATTATTTGTTATATTATACTTTTAAATATATATTTTTGTCCGATTATAATTTTAAATATTAGTTGTCATAAATCATTTAGAGATTAATAAATAGATTCATTGCTTGGTGACCCTAAAAAACGGAACTAATTATTATACTATCAAAACACAATCAACAGTTAATAATTTCAATATAAATACAAATATGTATAAAACATTCTTTTAAACTATATAGTATATATGTATATGGTGATAATAAACTCAAAATGATTTCTTATTGAAATTCGAAGACGCATAAGATTTGATAGTCATAATTGACACCTAACTTTGGTTTAATAATTCACTATATATATTACACAATCATTTACATAATATAGCCTTCTCACATATTTATATTATATATATACAAAGCCAAAATAACAATTACAAAGTATTATTTATGAAAATAATAATAATATGTTGTATACATATTGCATATAATACAAATATTTAATAATTTATTCCAACCTAAGGTAACTAGCTCTGGGCATTTGGATTAAACGGATCGGGTTATTTGGTAATTGGATTGTTCGGAAATTTTAAAATCCACCGAATAAACCGAAAAAATATCGGATTAATCGGTTCGGATCAAGATTTAATCAGATCGGATCAATACAAAAAAAATTTCGGATTAATCGGATCAAAATTTTTATCTAATCGATTTATTATATTAAAATTATATAATATACTATTCACGTTCGGATCGGATATAATATACTATTTAATCCGATTTATTCAAAATCCAATAATGTAATATACTATTTTTTTTGAGTTTCTATTCACATTCGTTGACATTTAAAATTCTCAAAATATATATTAAATTTTTAAATTCCTTTGCTTGCGCTTCACTTCTTCATTTTCTTTACTTGTATTTTTTTTCTTTATTTTTAAATAAATTTTTCTTGTTTGACCAATTTATTCATACACAAACGTGCATACATAATATATACATATATTATATGTACAGAAAATATACAGCTCAAAACTTAAACCTTATAAAATTCACAAAATCTATAAAACCCTAGCTAGGCTAGCAACTAAATAAGTGTTTATTCATCCTTCACATGCATCTTTCTTACAAGACCATGTTTATGACTCTTTTTTTTGTCTTCCTCTTAGTTTTTAGTTCCTGTAACGCCAAGGCAAGAAACATACCATCTAAGGTTTCTGAAATGAACATAGTTGAAACAAGATCAAGATCATCAAGACAAGAGATCAAGAAGAGTTTTAGATTCATAGGACATGTGTTTCATTTTCAATCTAAAAGGGTACGTGTACCAGCTTCGGGTCCTTCTAAGAGACACAATTCTGTGGTGAATAATCTCAAAAACTGATTTATTTTTTTGTTTAATTAATTTCAATCTCTTATAACTTTTTTTAGTAATTATGATGTGGATATATGTTTAAAATATTCTTGAAATTATGATGAGATTTTGATTTTTTTTATTTATTTTGATTTTGTATTTTTAATATATATACATCTTCTGAGTTCATTCACATTTGTAAATTGTAATACATCTCGGTTCGAAAGTGATATGTATATACATACAATCTTTATTCATGTGTGCTTTTGAAATCAGTAAGCTAGACAAATTCAGGGAATTATTTTTATAATTTGTCAATAATTTACACTACATTGAATTCAAATTTAAGTGATTACAAAACACATTAGTACAAATACTAAATTACATATTCTGATCAATGAGAATTAAGACTCGGCAAAAAAAACCAACCCAAACAAGAAAAACCGAATCCGACCGGAAAAAGGTTCACTCGAATCCGAATTTGTATCCGTGATTTTATTTTATTGGAGTATAAGTGTATGTACCCTTGGGTTTGGGTAAAACTCGAATCCGATCCGAAATCCGAAAGGGTACCAAAAAATCAGAAATAAACTTAAGTTTGTTATAAATTATAGATTTTACATATTTTTAATTTGATGATATGTTTTTTGGTTAATCATGTAACAATTTCATATATAATTTTAAGTTAATCAATTAATCTTCAAATTTTTAGATATAAATTTACATTAATTATGTAATAGATTTATGTATTATTTTAGATCAATTGAGTAAGTTTTAGATTTTTTAGTATAATTTTAAATTAAATCGGTGAAAATTTTATATTTCTGATCCGATTTTTATTAATGAGATGCAAAACTTATGTTTTCAGAAATAAAATCCCAATTTTAGTGGATATTAAAACCGATATAAAATATTAAAATTATTCTATTAGAATGTAGTATCACCAACTCGAACCGAACCCGATTCAATTATACAGGAATCCGATCTAAAATATTAAAATTATTCTATGGGAGTACAAGATCATTAACCCGAAATATTCGAACCTACTGAATGTCCAACGCTAATGAGAACTCATTCACATATTCGTTTAACAAATATATAAGAAACATGATATAAATAACATATAGTTAAATAATCACTTAAAAGCTAGATTACGGGTTTTGTGAATATTAAAAAGTCAACTTGAAAACATCATTTAAACAAACCCCAAAAAAAAAAAAAACACATTTTAAATATTTAAAATATTACAGTCTTAAAAAACATAACTAATTTTATCTCATTTAATTTCCTTAAACCCTTAGAAAATACACACTAAGTTCAGGCCCACCACTTGACCCATCAGGATTCATCATGTAAAAGGCCTCAGAATCTCTCGACCCAATAACCCTCTCAAACCGGGCTCTCATATACATGAGCTCACCTTTCTCGGACCCAACCGCTTCATTCCCT
>KE156516.1:63657-74445 GCA_000411055.1 Leavenworthia alabamica
CATTTTTTACCGTTACAATACGTTCGCCACGTGGCCTCTTCTAAAAGCTTCTTAGAATCCGTCTTAAACGCTGCCGTTTCAAGAGCGATTCTTACAAGACCCGAAGCCATTTCACGGACAAGAACACTAGTTGGAGTTGGTAACTGGATTAAAACCGCGGGTAAACGGGTCGGATCATCTTGTACAGCGAAATACACATGTCCACGACGGTTACCGAATAATGTACCGACAACCCGGCAACCCAAACCCGGCTTAAAGAACCCTAGAGCGTAACGGATCTTCTCTAATGTTTTTTTCTTCTTTTTCTTCATTATCTGTTGTTGAGTATTGAACTGATCAAGTCGGGTCGGGTCAGAAGAACAATTAAAACGGGTTAAGATTTTTTCTTCGTTGTTGTTGTATTCTTCTTCTTCTTCCTCGTCGTCTTCTTGAACTTTCTTCTTCTTCCAGTTGAAGTAACGTTTCGAGAGAGAGAATGAAGAGTCTAGAGAAGTGTTGGCTAAGATTGACTTCATCTCTTTAAATGAAAATACAAAATCTTTGGAACTCAAGACTTTTTGAATTGAATGAAGTTTGAGACTCTCATCTCATGTATTTAATGGAGTTTTTAATGTGTTTTTAGACTGATTTTATTTATATTAAAATCATTAATTAATTTTTTAATTAAATTTATTTGACTTTTTGTAATAGCGTCCATGTCATTTCTACTATTTATTTACTCTTTTAATTATCTCGATCTCGATTGATTTTACGTATGATTATTTTAATAATATGCGTTTTAAATTAAACAAAATTATAATAAACTACATTTTTAAAAATATTAGTTTATTATCTTCTATGTCATTTCCACTGTTTTTTTGTTCTTTTAAACTTTTCATGTCTCGACAATTTTTACGTATGATTGATTATTTTGTTATAATTTATTGTAGTTTTATAATTTCACATGCACGACAATACGAGTGTTTACCATATTGATTAGAAAATGCAAATGACATTTCTAAAATATATATAATTCATTTCTATTGTAAAGTATATGAGATTAATAATATATATTTTTTTTAAATATAAATAGTTTAAATACTAAGATGCTAGAGAATGTAAAGATATGGTCCGTTGACAAATTTGTGAATCACCCAATTAGATAGTAACCGAACTAAAGACAACTAGTCCGGTCTCCTTGGAATTTTACTAACTTATAAGGAGTATCACAATAAATAATCACTCGATCAAAGTATTATTTACATAAATTTTATTTATAAAAAATAATAGATGTTAGAGACAATAAGTCTATGACAAAAAGAAAGATTGATGTGAAAGCAGAAGAAGAAGAAGGTGAGCAGCCACCACCTAATCGTAGATTAAGGACTGTCTTCATTGGGGACTTTTGAATAAGACATATCACCTACTAAATCCACATTTACATTTGTCTTTTTTACACTACCATATATATATATATATATATTAGTTAAAAATATAAAGTTGATAAGGATCTGATTTATCTGACTCGAATTAAATAAAACGAAAGATATATAAAATATAAAATTTCGTTAAATCATGTTAAAATAGCCATCAAAAGAAAAGAAATTAGAAAATAGGTATAATTATTTCTGAATTTTTATTCTAATTTAATCATGAGTGATAATTATTTACAATTTAGATATAAATTTATGTTTAACCTTGTTATATATGCCTATGCTTTGTTTTACCAAACTTAATAGTAATGTTTATTATTTTAAATATCGATGGTAAGTATATATGTTTACATTTTATCATAAAATATAAATGCAAATATGTATATATATAGGAGACAATAAAGTGTGCGATAAATCTCAATCAATGTCTCATCTATAGTTGAGCTATAGAGTTGACAATTTAGTCTCGAAAACATATTAACTTGTTATAAAACTTTACAATAAAACGAAATGTTTCTTATTATAGTACATTTGAGGTCCATGTCTTTCACATATGACAATGTTCTAATGATTTTTTACTTCATTATTTTTCATTTCTTATTAAAATTCAACATCAATAGTTACAATTGTGACAATATGTAACATTTTACGTGTTTAAACGTCTGTTTTTGTATAGGTTAGATGTTGATCACCAAATATTTGTATTAATTTTTTCTAAATTAAATTCAAAACCAACGATTTAATTAAGAAAATATATATAAGAGTAATAAGACACATCATTGTCACATCAATGGAGAAAAAAGGATGGGACATATTACGGCACATCGAACCAATCAAACGTTGTCTATGTGCTGTTTTATTCCACATACCTACACTACACCAACAAGCATGCTTCTCTTTTGTTTTTTTGTTTTTTTTTTGTGTTTGATTAAAATTTTCAAAAATTAATGTCTAAATCCTTTACTTTTGTGAGGATAATATTAGCCCTGCTCATTCGGTTTGATTTATTCGCTTTATCGAAAATCGAACTGAACTACAATGGTTTCGATTTGTTCGGTTTTACATTAGTAATCGATCATTTTTTTTTATTCTGTTTTCAGTTCAGTTCGGTTCGGTATTAATTAATATTCGGTTAATCGAATAATAGTCAAAAATCATGTTTTGATTCGGTTTATTCGGTGTAAATTAAATCGAATAAACCGAACAAACCGAATAAAGCGAACCTAAAGATAAATTTTTAGATTTATTCAGTTTATTTGGATTAATCGGATTGAATTTGTAAAAAAAAATTTATCCAAAACCGAACCGAATAAACCGAAAACCAAACCGAACAAATCGATATTTTTTCGGTTTTATTTCGGAAGTGATTTTTGAAAACCGAACAAATCGAAAAATTGAAAAAACCGAACCGTTTAAACTGAATAAACCGAATGCGCATGGCTAATAATATGATTGAATTTGGTTTTACATTTTTGTGCTAATTATGACTTAACTAGGAGAAAGCATGCGTGTTTTATTTTATATAGCCTATGAATCGAGGGAAGTATAATGTTACATAAATATACAAAATGAGCTACCATAATTTTGATAGGAAAATTCAATTTATATGAGAATTAAATGTTATAAACCAATGTGGTTTATATCGGAATCGGTTATGGATATTGTAACGAACTTTTGGCTTTATGTGTTTTACTATTGTCATTCGTTGTGTTTCAACAAAAAGAGAAAGATTTTATCCAAAGAAAAAATGAGAAAAACATTTTGAGTTATTATATATTTTATTGGATATTTAATACATAAATATGTTTATTGAAAAAATGAAAAAATATTGTTGTATACTGTAAGTTAGTACATTATAGGAATCAAGTAAAGATCATTTTATAGATAAAATTTTTATTTTATTTTCTTTAAATCATTATTAATATTCTTGCCCTAAAATCATAATTTAGTTTTTTTTCTCTCTAAATTAATAAGGGTTGGTTACACTGTTGATGACTGCAAATTTAACAATTATATATTATTTAACAATTTTAGGTTATATTTATAAACATGTCGGAAAAGATTACATAAATAATTTTTTTTTCTTACTTTAATTATATATTATTTTATTATTGTTACAGCTAATTCTGAAAACTGAGACCGACCAAACTACATAAATCAACTAACTGTTGTACTAGTGCAAACAAATTCAACCAAATACGACTTTTGTGAAAACATATATTGTTAAAGTAATGTTTATCAATTGGTTTACTTACTCGTCCCCTAGATAGCCACGTAAATAACATAAAAACTATATAATATAAAATTTAATATTAGAATACATAAATAACATTGCACGTTGGTTAGATTTAGGGCTTAACGATACACCAACAACATTGAATGTTTGTTTCATTGGCACAACAAACCGTGCCAACGTAATAACACATCATGCATGTTGTAAGTTACATGTGCTAAGAGTTTTCTAATTTATCTATGAATTATAATATATATTATAAAATTTTGAACGTAAGATGTTACCATGACAAATTGATGAGAGTAACAATAATAAAAAATTATTAGACTCTAAAAAATAGAGTTATAGAGATCAAATACAACATTTACTTATGAGGTAACTTGATTTGTTATTTGTGTTGGCCCAAGCCAGTATTAAGCCCAATCTTGATTCAGACACTTGAGTTTATATACCATTTGTATATTCGAATTTAGTTTTGTTTGGTCGCTTTATGTTTTCATTATGTTAGGTTTTGCATTGTTGCGTTGTGTTTTGTCAGTACTAATAAAAAACTGACATATTAAAAAAAGTTAGTACAAAAATTCTAACAAAATATATTAATTATATTACTACATTATTTGTATATATTTATCTATAATTTTGTTTATTTCAAATTAAATATTTTATTACAAATTGTATGATCAAAATTATAACTTCACATCCTAAAAATATGTAAAATACAATAATATTTACTAACATATAGTTTTATTGATAAATCTATACTATAAAAAATATAATTATTAATATATTATTTAAAGTAAATAATATAAAAACTAACAAAAAATACCAAAAAAACATATTATTACATATTTTAATTATTATTTCATCATTGATTTAAAATTTAAAATTATTATGAATAAAATTCGCAATAATTTTATTTCGTATATTTTTATATATATAATTAAAAATATATATCAAATATATTTCTATGTAGCAAAAGGCGTGGATTATAATATAGTATCGTATATATACACTGAAAACTGATTTTGGTGTATCCAAACGTAACTGAGCAAACCAAAATTTATTTAAATTGATCAAAAAATAAATAAATATAAGCATTTGATATAAGTATGATATATAAGCTATAAACCATGATTCTACTAATTTTGACTAAAAATTGAACCACACATACTAAACCAAGCTGAATTACTAATATATTCAATGGATTAAGACTCTTAGGTTAAAATACTAAATCAATTAGTTCCACACGACAAAAGAAAAAGCTTATAAACTATAATAATTGGTTCATGTCTGCTGTGTTGTCGTATGAAATAACATGAATATGTTACTTTAAAATTGCATTTGTATGCGACAATAATTGCTTCATTATTTTTTTCTCCCTTTTGTGGGATATGAAATGTTATTATTTTTTCATCACGTTATAAAGTATATATTATTAAAATGATTTACAAAATTTTTTATTTAATTAATCTTTTTGTTTATTTTGACAAAAGAATAAAAACACAGAAGCATACAAAAAAAAGTCGTTAAATTCACTAATATCTGTAACGAATATTTATACTGTACCAGGATTTGATTTTATTCGACTACATAAAATTTTCAGCATTTATATATGCATTATTACCTAACTCATATATCACATTAATCAACTTATTTTGAAAAAATTCAAAAAAACAAAAAATAAAAATAACAACCGAAAAAATTTAAAAATAATCCAAAAATAAAAAAAACCAAAGATCAAAATCTCTCAAAAACCAAACTTAAACATCAAAACACCATAAAATCTTTATATAATTCAGTTTATTTCGGCTATCCAAAAAACTAAAATCCGAATCCGAAACTGATTTTGTGGATTGAATTTTGGATTCTATTTCGGATTTATACCCACCCCTAATATGAACTGTTCGCTTTCTTTGTGTAAATGCTCCCACATTTGTACATATCATAATTAAATCTAGAATAGAATTATGAAGTTCCTTGATTAAATGATTAGTGTTAGAATTTAGTTTGGCATAAACCTAGTATTATTCAAAGTCTTTTATATTCCTCAAACACTTAAACAAATTGACTTTCTGATTTAAATCGGGAAATATATAAAAAGAAATAAAAAAAGACAACAACCAAAGTTTTGAAAGCACATTAATATTCTTCAACCAAGACTATCTTTTTTCTTTACTAAAGAGAAGACACAATCTTACCCAAAATCATTACCATCAAACTAGCAAGTGCCACGTTTGGTAGGAAGAGCACATATAATAATCACAAACACATACAAGATTCCATTTTATTTTTCTCAATAAATGTTCTAAAAATAGGACAATTCTCAAAAATACCACCAAATTAATTTTAATTTGCATAAATATCATCAAAATTAATTTAAGACAAAATTACTATTTAATAATTCAATTAAATTAAAAATTATATTATATTTTTGAGAAATTACACAAAACTCAAATAATAAATATTAAACCCAACCACTAAATACTCAACCCAAATAATAAAAAAACTAAATTCAACCACTAAATACTCAATCCAAACATTAAATTAAAAAATATGATTTTAATAAAAAATGGTATTTATGTCTAGTTAAAAAAATTAATGTAATTTTGTCCCAAAAACTATAAATGATGGTATTAGAAGGAATTAATCAAAAAGTATATCTAAATAAACATATACTATGTATTTAAAATAGTTGGAGTTTTACCTGTTTGATTTTTATTTTAAATTTTCACATTCAATTTTATTTGAAGACTTACTTTCTTTCTTTTTTTTTTAATTTTAGAATTTTCTTACGGTTTTTAGTTTTTTTCTAACATTTCATTTTTATAGTGACCTATCAAGTATTGAATATAGTAATTTTTATCAGTGTATTAAACGTTTAAATAATTATTTAAGTTGATATTATTTATTACTATATTAAAAGTGGAAAATTAATTAATTGCATTTATGAATAAAGTATATACTTTCTCCCACTCTATATACACATCAAGTTACATGTGACCTTCTCAACTCTACAAACCAAATCTCTCTCTCAAGATGATGCCTCCTAATGAAGAGGAATCTAACTTTCCGATAACACCAGGTGCAAACCGAAACGAATCATGTCCGGTTCAAGATAACCGGTTTAGCTCTCCAAGTCACCAATCTTCGATTTTACGCCAATCTTTACGTCCAATAATTCTCAAGGTCGTTAAATTAATATTCATACATATATATATATATATATATATCTGAAATTATGTATCGTAATTTTTTATTTAATTCGTGTATGTAATGTAGTTTGAAGAGTTAACGTATAGTATTAAATCACAAACCGGGAAAGGAAATTATTGGTTTGGTTCAGAAGAATCAAAACTAAACCGGTTGATCCTTAACGGTGTAAGCGGTATAGTTAAACCAGGAGAGTTACTAGCAATGCTTGGTCCATCAGGGAGTGGTAAAACAACGCTAGTAACGGCGTTAGCCGGACGTTTAGAAGGGAAGCTAACAGGAACAGTTAGTTATAACGGAACTCCGTTTACAAGTTCGGTTAAACGGAAAACGGGTTTCGTTACACAAGACGATGTTCTCTACCCACATTTAACGGTTATGGAAACACTAACGTACACAGCTTTACTCCGTTTACCGAAAAAACTGACCCGGAAAGCGAAAACCGAGCACGCGGAGACTGTAGTTTCGGATCTTGGGTTAACCCGGTGTTGTAATAGTGTTATAGGAGGCGGGTTGATCCGAGGAATATCGGGTGGGGAAAGAAAACGGGTAAGTATTGGACAAGAAATGCTTGTGAATCCAAGTTTGTTACTTCTTGATGAACCAACGTCGGGTCTTGACTCCACCACGGCGGCGCGTATAGTTGCCACCTTGAGANGAGTCGGCTTTACCGGATGTTTGATAAAGTGTTGGTTTTATCAGAAGGAAGTCCAATTTATAGTGGAGATTCGGGTCGGGTCATTGAGTATTTTGGTTCGATTGGGTTTCAACCCGGATCCAGTTTTGTTAACCCGTCTGATTTCGTGCTTGATCTTGCTAATGGTAAGTACTAAACATCATGCATCATGAGATTCGTGACAACGACAATTTTATCACATTCTATGTATGTATAGTTATTACAAGTTCTGTCTTAAAAGAGTTTGATGTTGCTTTGGACTATATAGTAAATGTTTGAATATATTTTCGTAGGAATCACTTCGGATACAAAACAATATGATCAAGTGGAGATAAATGGAAGATTAGATCGGTTCGAAGAACATAACTCGGTGAAACAATCGTTAATATTGTCTTACGAAAAGAACTTGTATCCACTTTTGAAAGAAGAAATGTCTAGAACATTTCCACAAGATCAAATGGTCACTAGATCGAGAGCAAAGTCATTAACAAGTAAGTCTCAGTTCTGATCTAATAAATTTTTATGTTGATTCACTTAACGACTTTGTTTTTTTTTGGGTTTATGAAGATGAATGGCCAACGAGTTGGTGGATACAATTCTCAGTTCTATTGAAACGAGGTTTAAAAGAGAGAAGTCACGAATCATTTTCAGGACTTAGAATATTTATGGTCATGTCAGTTTCTTTACTTTCTGGTCTCTTATGGTGGCACTCTCGCGTTTCTCATATACAAGATCAGGTAAAAATAATATATAATAAAACTATAAATCATCTTCAATACATAATTAATATTCTTGTTCATAATAACAGGTAGGTTTATTGTTCTTCTTCTCTATATTTTGGGGATTTTTTCCTCTCTTCAATGCCATTTTTACATTCCCTCAAGAACGAGCAATGCTTATAAAAGAACGATCCTCCGGAATCTACAGACTCTCTTCTTACTACATAGCAAGAACTGTCGGTGATTTACCAATGGAACTCATTCTTCCAACGATCTTTGTCACAATCACATATTGGATGGGAGGTCTCAAGCCATCTTTAACCACATTCATCATAACCCTTATGATCGTTCTTTACAATGTTCTAGTGGCTCAAGGTTTAGGTTTAGCTATAGGAGCAATCTTGATGGACGCTAAGAAAGCAGCTACGTTATCTTCAGTGTTAATGTTAGTGTTCTTACTAGCTGGAGGTTACTATATTCAACATATACCAAGTTTCATTGCATGGTTGAAGTATGTTTCGTTTAGTCACTATTGTTATAAGCTTCTTGTTGAGGTTCAATACACATGTGATGAGGTTTATGAATGTGGATTAGGGTTGCATTGTAGTGTTATGGATTATGAAGGGATTAAGAATTTGAAGATTGGGAATATGATGTGGGATGTTTTGGCTCTTACCTTTATGTTGTTTCTTTATAGGGTTCTTGCTTACTTAGCCCTAAGAAACTTGTAAAACATTTTAATCTATGTTTTTAAAATATTTTATTAAGCCATATACTTGATTACAAAAATTATTATTATTTCAACTAGAGCTTATATCATTGTAAAATCTATATATATAAAGTTACTAATACTCTTTTCACAAGAAGCCACATCACCATTTCAAATGTCTAATATTGTGACAGATCAGCATTATTTAGTTAATTTTAAATTATTTATTTAATTAGTTTATTGTATTAATTACAATTTAATTTTCATACTAACAAATACTAATTGATACAAGAATTTGAAAAGTTTTCTACTCATATAAATGTTCTAATTTAATAATTTTAATATTATTATATTTATTTCTATATTTTAGAAAATTATTTAGTTTAAAATAAATAAATTATTGTATGAATAATTTTGGTTTTTATTTATGAGTTTCTCTACATATTATAATTGAAGTTTTGATATTTATTTTACAGAATTCATGCTTATATACATCATGATTTAAATTGTATACAAGTTTAAATTAAAATAATATAAAATTTAAAACAAATATAACAATCTTTATGTAGTGAAAGTTAAATTTAAATTTAAAATAGTGAAAGTTAAATTTAAATTTAGCGCGTTGATTCAAAAAAAACGAGAAAAAGATAATGTATGTATTTATAAAACATATTAGAAGTATAATCGAAAAAAATAAGATATTTAGAAATTTTAAAATATAATAATCTGATAATTAAGATAGTTATACGGATCAACCTCATATAACTAGATAATTCTTAATTATAATATTAAAATATTTAAAAATATAAATTTTTTAATGAAAATGGACATATATTGAGAATGGACAAATAAAAATAAAATATAAGAAAATAGTGAAAGTTAAGATTAAAATGAACGATTCGATTTTTTACATATTTGACAAAATAGTGATAGTGATCGACAAAAAAAGATAAAATAGTGATAGTATTTTTTGAAACATATAGATCGTTTACGAAAAATAGTTAAAGTTGTTAGTGATTAATATGGTCAATAATACAATTTTATTGAACAAAAGTAAATACATGTATATTAAAACTATCTCACATCAGATATTTATGAATTATATCATTTTGAGAATCATCTCATTTTATGTTATATTATATTAACGAGATTAAACAAAAATATATATTTAGAAGCTGTAAACATTTGATATTGATCATTGTAGTTGTGATATATGATATATTAATAAAAAATTTAATTTATAAGTGATTAAATTGGATCGAATAGTAGATAGTTGTAAACTTTCTATATGGTCTATTGCATGGTATTTTTAGATGAAATAATTTATAAGTTAAAAATTTAAACAAAACCAAATATTAGTTATGATACATTTAATATAGAACGATAATACATATTTATTTTAACTGAAATAAATATGTAAATTTATTAATCAATATAACTAAAAATATATTAATCTGTAAATAAAAATTCGCCCGAAGGGCGGGTCTAACCTCTAGTCTATCTATATATATAAAGTTGGATGTGTGCTCCCTTCTCATGAAGACACCTATGATTACAACTCAGCGACATGTCATTTTTTCCATATTTTTTTGGTTTAAAATCATAATATTAAAGTTAAAACCAAGTAAATCTGATTGTTATTAATCTTTTATATATTCATCTAATATTTATTTAATTGTATTTAATAAAACTACAGGTTGATGAAGAAAACCTTTCAAGTTTTTCAAAACTGATGACATTGAAGATCTTTAATTGAGATGATTAAGTATGTCAGTTATAATTTTAAAATTATTGTAGAGTAATTGAGAAGTTGCATAGCTTAACTTCTC
>KE156516.1:74786-127579 GCA_000411055.1 Leavenworthia alabamica
TATTATGTTACATTAATGGCTAAACTACAACAAAATAAATCTCCCATGTGAATATTATGGTAGAAAATAAAATATTCTGAAAAAAGAGTTCATTAATTGTAGTCATTGATATGAACTTTCATTTTTTAAGATATCAAGAAGCTTTGGTTCAGATCCTATTTTTTTATTATTATAAACAACAAAGAATCATCGTGGTGATATTAATGAACAATTATGAATCTATGACGTCATTGATGATTATAAACTCACATGTTATGAATACTTCCAAAGTCAAATTATTCACCCTATTAAATTCCTATGAGTAATTAATTTATACTATAATTCTATATGCGATACATGATTTTTTAAAAATTCATAAATAGTAAAAAATTGGTGACATGGTCTAATTTTGTTGATTTATATTTATTGAATTTATGAGATTAATGTCATAAATAACTCACAAGATCACTATTGTTAATTCTTGATTAGTTAAAGTAAATTTTTCATTATCCAAGAAACCTAATTTTCAATAAAGCTAATAGTATTAAAATGATTATATTTCAAAAAGTTATAACAACTGTTATGATGTCGCATAAATTATAGTCAAATCAATAATGTGTTTATATTATATAGTATTTATACACATAAATAATAATGTTGAAAATTTGGAATGGTCGAGCAGCCAGACATGTGTGATTGAAAAAGTAACACATGAACAACGTTTAATGAACTGGTTTTAGATATTATTGATATTAGATTAACACTCTATTGAGTCACGGATCTATACATATGTTCAATGAAGTATAATATTGTTATCTCATTTTTTATTTAATAAATATATTTTAAGTATTAAAGTAAAATAACATTTTTAGCTTAGTTGTAAATTCTTCATAAAGAATTATTAATTTATTTTTTTTTCATAATTTTCTTGCTAGTATGGTTAGTATATTCTGTAGATAGAATCTCTCAAATAATTTTTTTTTTTCATAGTTATTATATTTTATTAATAAAACACTTTTTAATCCAATTTCATTGCTTCAAAATTCAAATGTTAAGACGTGTGTTGGACTTTATGCCAACCTGTATAAATAAAATATTTCCTTTCTTTTTTATTGCCATCAAATATACTTTATTAAATAAAATTACATTAACTTTTTATTTGAACATAGATACTATTTTTATTAACAATATATATTTTTAAAAATTATAACATTTTTATAAAAAATATATTTTTTATTTAGTGTTTAATGTTTGAGCTTAAATTTTATTATTTAGGGGTTAAAATTTAGTATTTATGGTTAGGGTTTAATATTTACTGTTTGAGTTTAATATTTATTATTTATAATTTAAAATTTTGATTTAGAGCTTAGAAATTAATATTTAAAGTTAGGGTTTAATATATAGTGTTTGAGTTTAGTATGTATTGTTTAGGATTTATATAATTTTATTAAAATAAAGTTTAATTTATAATTTAATTAAATTATTAAGTGGTAATTTTGTCTTAAATCAATTTTAAATGTATTTATGGAATATAAATTAAATTTAGTGATATTTAAGAGAATTGTCCTTCATTTAATTTCTAGGAGAGCAATTATTCAAAATTTGTAATTTCTCTATTTTTAATACAATTTTTATTAGTTTAATGATGAACCGGATTATTTTTCTTAAACAAATATGTATAAAAATCCTATAAATTGAATTAATTAAAAACAGAAAGAATACAAAACTAATAATTAAATAGTTAAATAAACTAAACAATAAATTGCTACCATCCACACCTCTTCCAACTTTTAATGTCAAATTTATTAATATAAAAAGAAGACAAACTGATATAATAAATTTATTAACACTAAATTTGTGAATTTAAAACATTTTTTTCATTAGAATAGTTATAAAACCAACCTCAATAAGTATTTAAAACATTTGTTTTATTATAGAATATTTATACAACCAACCTAAATATTATAAGCCAACCTACTAAAACTCAGCTAAATCTTATTCTACTATTTCATTTCTTTATAAATAATAGTCTTATTATAAGGTAGAAAAATCTTATAATTTACCATTTTCTAGAAGAAATAATCTCTTTCATTTACGTGTCTAATTATTTGTCAAATTCGATTGGTCAAATACAATATTTTTCCAGCAAATAAGACATTTTTGTTTGGTATATTTCGAACCAAACTACACATAATCATGAAAAATATTTGTTATTTTTATTAAAAGTCAATAAACGAGACAAAAGTGTTACGTTCAAAGTCATCGTTCAAAGTTGGGTCTCTTTATATATTATATAAAATAATCTCTTAAGTTTAAAATAAAAGAATCCAACTCACATTTTTATTGCTTAATTTTCATATCTAATAATTCAACATTTCTAAATTCTTTAATTCGTTTACCAAGTGTGTTCTCCAAGTATCTCTCCTTGTAGATTAAATTCCCCAAAAAATAATATTTTCAGACAAGAACTTAAACTCAAACATAGTTATGGCCGGTCCAAGTACGAGAAGAAGAAGAAGAAGATTACATCTAAGCAAGATCTATTCATACACTTGTGGTAAATCAAGTTTTAAAGAAGATCACTCTAATATAGGAGGACCTGGTTTCTCTCGAGTTGTTTATTGTAATGAACCAAGTTCTCCGGCAGCTGAACGTCGGAAATACGTCGGAAACTATGTCCGATCAACAAAATATACTATTGCTTCTTTCTTCCCTAAATCACTCTTTGAACAATTCCGTCGTGTTGCTAATTTCTATTTTTTAGTCACCGGAATCTTATCGTTGACTCCTTTATCTCCTTATGGAGCTGTTAGTGCTCTTTTACCTCTTGCCCTTGTCATCGCCGCCACAATGGTTAAAGAAGGTATTGAAGATTGGCGCCGGAAACAACAGGTTCGAGATCTTACATTAACTCAATACTTACTTAAGATTAATCTAGTTTTGTCTTAAAACCGAATCTTTAGTTAAAAAAAAAAGTCAAACTTTCTAATTTTTGGGAGATTACTTTATAATTTTAATAAAATTTAGATCATTTATATATTTCTTAATATATAATTATTTATTTTAATTTTTTGGAGATTAGTCTATAATTTTAATAAAATGTAGATCATATATATTTCTTAATATAGAATTATTTATTTTAATTTTTTGGAGAGTATTCTATAATTTTAATAAAATTTAGATCATTTATATATATATCTTAATATATAATTATTTATTTTAATTTTTTGGAGATTAGTCTATAATTTTAATAAAATTTAGATCATTTATATATTTCTCAATATAGAATTATTTATTTTAAATTTTTTTGGAGATTAGTTTCAATTGTTTCATAATTATTAA
The DNA here is from genome assembly GCA_000411055.1 of Leavenworthia alabamica. NCBI lineage: Eukaryota > Viridiplantae > Streptophyta > Magnoliopsida > Brassicales > Brassicaceae > Leavenworthia > Leavenworthia alabamica. Next base: position 78,108 of record KE156516.1, read on the forward strand.
TTATTAATTATAACAAAATTTAATTTAATTTATTTTTTTGGATTTTTTGTAGGATATTGAAGTAAATAATAGAAAGGTGAAAGTACATAACGGAAATGGAATATTCCGGCAAGATGAGTGGAGAAATCTAAGAGTAGGTGACATAGTAAAAGTTGAAAAAGACGAGTTTTTTCCAGCAGATCTATTACTTCTATCATCAAGCTATGAAGATTCAATATGTTATGTAGAAACAATGAATCTTGATGGTGAAACAAATCTTAAAGTAAAACAAGGACTTGAAGCAACATCTTCATTATTACATGAAGATTCAGATTTCAAAGATTTTAATGCTCTTGTTAGATGTGAAGATCCAAATGTGAATCTTTATATGTTCGTTGGAACTTTAGCTCTTGAAGATGAAAGATTCCCTTTATCAATTCAACAGATTCTTCTTCGTGATTCTAAACTTAGAAACACAGAGTATGTTTATGGAGCTGTTGTTTTCACTGGACATGACACAAAGGTATAAACTTAACTCTGTTCTGTCTTTTTTTTTAACTGATTCTGACAAAACCCTAAATGTCAGGTGATACAAAACTCAACTGATCCTCCTTCAAAGAGAAGTAGGATTGAGAGGAAAATGGATAAAATTATATATTTAATGTTTGGTTTGGTTTTTCTAATGTCATTCATTGGATCAATCATCTTTGGAGTTGAAACAAGAGATGATAAAGTTAGTAATGGAAGAACAAAGAGATGGTATTTGAAACCAGATGATGTTGATATCTTCTTTGATCCAGAAAAAGCTTCAATGGCTTCGATTTATCATTTCCTCACTGCTGTTATGCTTTATAGTTACTTCATTCCGATTTCGCTTTATGTTTCGATCGAGATTGTTAAAGTTCTTCAGAGTATTTTCATTAATAGAGACATTCATATGTACTATGAAGAAACTGATAAACCGGCGCAAGCAAGAACTTCGAATTTGAATGAAGAGCTTGGTATGGTTGATACTATACTATCTGATAAAACCGGAACCCTAACGTGTAATTCAATGGAGTTTATCAAGTGTTCTATTGCGGGTACGGCTTATGGACGAGGTATAACTGAGGTTGAGAGAGCTATGGCTATGAGAAGTGGTGGTTCGGTTAACGAAGATTTAGATGTTGTTGTGGACCGGTTTAATCCTAAGGTTAAAGGGTTTAACTTTGAGGATGAAAGAGTTATGAATGGGAATTGGGTAAAGCAACCTAATGCTTCCGTGTTACAGAAGTTTTTTAGATTACTTGCCGTGTGTCATACGGCAATACCTGAAACTAATGAAGAGTCTGGTAATGTAACTTATGAAGCTGAGTCTCCAGATGAAGCTGCATTTGTAGTTGCAGCTCGAGAACTCGGTTTTGAGTTCTTTAACAGAACACAAAACGGGATCTCGTTTCGCGAATTGGATCTTGTAACAGGAGACAAAGTTGAAAGGTTTGTTTCTTTAGTCTTGCTTCTTTTAGATCTATTCTTGCAGAGTTTAGGGTTTAGGGTTTCAGGAGCTTACAGTTTCCTCTGTTCTTGCAGGGTTTATAGATTACTAAACGTTCTTGAGTTCAATAGCACGAGGAAGAGGATGTCGGTTATCGTAAGAGATGATGATGGGAAGCTCTTGTTGTTATCTAAAGGAGCTGACAAGTAAGAAACCCTAACACAATGAAACACACTCTTTGATAAGTGAAAGATATGAACACATTCTTGAGTTTACTTTGTGTTCTGTTTCAGTGTGATGTTCGAAAGACTTGGAAAGATCGGTCGTGAGTTCGAGGCGAAAACACAAGAACATGTAAACCAATATGCAGATGCTGGACTAAGGACTCTAATACTTGCATATCGCGAAGTTGATGAGAGTGAATACATAGAGTTCAACAAGAGTTTTAATGAAGCTAAAGCTTCAGTCAGTGAGGATCGTGAAGCTTTAATAGACGAAATCACGGATAAGATGGAACGTGATCTTATTCTACTTGGTGCTACTGCTGTTGAAGACAAGCTTCAAAATGGGGTATGGCTTTAATGAAAGACTAATATAAAGCTACAAAAATGTATTCTAATAGTTTTTTTGGATTTTTCGATTGGTTTGGTGTTTAGGTTCCTGAATGTATTGATAAGCTTGCTCAAGCTGGAATCAAGATTTGGGTTCTAACTGGTGATAAAATGGAAACAGCTATCAATATAGGGTACTGAATCTTGAATCTTGAATCTTGAATCTTATTTGATATGTTCTTGTGTGTGTGTGTTCTTGGTTAGTGATTTTTTGAGAATCTTCTCTTGTAGATTTGCTTGTAGTTTACTAAGACAAGAGATGAAACAGATCATCATCAATCTTGAGACACCACATATAAAATCCTTGGAGAAATCTGGAGGCAAAGATGAAATAGAATTGGCATCAAGGGAAAGTGTTGTGATGCAACTAGCTGAAGGAAAGGCTTTGCTCGCAGCATCGGGCGCGAGCTCCGAAGCATTTGCCTTGATCATAGATGGGAAATCGCTAACCTACGCCCTCGAGGATGGGATCAAGAAAATGTTTCTTGATCTTGCCACTGGTTGTGCATCTGTGATTTGTTGTAGATCATCACCTAAACAAAAAGCATTGGTAAAAATCTTGATGACATATCTCTCTTATGTTTTAAGTTTCTGGTTTCTAATGTTTTTTGGGTGGTTTAGGTTACAAGATTGGTTAAGTCTGGAACTGGAAAAACAACCTTAGCTATTGGTGATGGAGCAAATGATGTAGGAATGCTTCAAGAAGCTGATATTGGTGTAGGAATAAGTGGTGTTGAAGGCATGCAAGCAGTGATGTCTAGCGATATCGCCATTGCTCAATTTCGATATCTAGAGCGTTTATTGCTAGTCCATGGTCATTGGTGTTATAGCAGAATAGCATCCATGGTAATATAACTAAAGCTTTCTTTGAATTCATCATTTCATCTCAATCTTTCTCTTACTCGGTTTTTTCGCCTTTTGAAGATTTGTTACTTCTTCTACAAGAATATCACCTTTGGGGTCACAGTGTTCTTATATGAAGCTTACTCTTCCTTCTCTGGTCAACCAGCATACAATGATTGGTTCTTATCTCTTTTCAATGTGTTTTTCTCTTCTCTCCCTGTCATTGCCCTTGGAGTCTTCGATCAAGATGTCTCGGCTCGCTTCTGTTACAAGGTAGGTTTAGGGTTTAAGGTTCAATTTTTTTTCATTCCGAAAAAGTTACTTAACTATTCTTTTTGCTTCTTGAAGTTTCCATTGCTATACCAAGAAGGTGTTCAGAACATACTCTTTAGCTGGAAAAGGATTATAGGATGGATGTTCAATGGATTCATAAGTGCGCTCGCCATTTTCTTCATCTGTAAGGAATCTCTAAAACACCAGCTATTCGACCCCAATGGCAAAACCGTAGGCCGAGAAATCCTCGGTGGAACTATGTATACTTGTGTTGTGTGGGTGGTCAATCTCCAAATGGCTTTATCAATAAGTTACTTCACTTGGGTTCAACACATAGTGATTTGGGGATCAATAGCGTTTTGGTACATCTTCCTTATGATCTATGGAGCTATGACTCCAAGTTTCTCCACCGATGCTTACATGGTCTTCATTGAAGCCCTAGCTCCTGCTCCTTCTTACTGGCTCACCACTCTCTTTGTTATGATCTTTGCTTTGATACCTTACTTCATCTACAAGTCAGTGCAAATGAGATTCTTCCCTAAATACCATCAAATGATTCAGTGGATTCGGTATGAGGGTCATTCTAATGATCCTGAGTTCGTTGAGATGGTGAGACAAAGATCTATTAGACCTACCACAGTTGGATACACGGCGAGAAGAGCCGCTAGTGTACGGAGGTCTGGTAGGTTTCACGATGAGATTCATAAGGATCTTGTTGCTTTCTCAAGAGTATAGAATTGTTTCTATGTAAATAAATATTAGGGTTCTTTAATTGAAGTTCCTTGCCAGAGAAGGTATTTGTTGTTCAATCTTCAGACAAGCACACACGTAAATAGTTTGTACCTGACTTGTTGTCTTAGCTTAGATCATTGTATTTTTTTTTTGGTTGATAATAAAAATAAAATAAAAGCTTTTTGAGTAAGATTGATATGGGATCACACAAACAAAATCTATGTTTCATTATTGGATCTCACTGATGATGTCGAAAGATCCATTTCCATCCTCTGAAACTTTTTCGACTCTTACGTATCTCTTCATCTTTCCGGCAAGATCTTCTTCCATGTTCCAAAACGCCGTCGTTTACATCTCCTCCTCCACTAGAATCAAATTTAAGATCTATAAAACCAGGTTCTTCTTCTCCGGTGAAGTAACTACTCTCTTTCATTGACATTACTCTTCTCGTAAAACTCATCGCCGCCGAATCACTTTTCCGATGTTGCTCCATCGTCGTCGTTGTTGTTCTCACCGTCGCCGGATTAATATTCCCTCTTCGGTTATACTCTGTTTCACTAAAATTACTTCTCCTCAGAGGATACTCTGTTTCACTAAAATTACTCTTCCTCGCTTCAAAACCACTCCTTCGCGGCGGTTCTGATTCACTGAAGTTACTTTTCCGATTCTCCGTCGTCGTCTCACTAAAATTACTCTTCCTTCCTCCTTCGAAATTACTCTTCCTATGCTCTGTAGTCTCACTGAAGTTACTCTTCCTAGCTTCGAAATTACTCTTTCGAGGATACTCTGTTTCGCATAAACCTAATCCGCCATTAACACTTGAGCTTCTCGCGGCGGAGAAAGCACCGGAATACGAAGATCCGTCTTCTTCAGAACCGATACAATACAAATCTTTTCCTCGAAAACTACATAACGATCTCGATCTTGAAACTCCTAGTTTCTTCACATCATCATTGTTATAATCCAAAACCCATGAATCATTATCGTTCTTCTCAAAATCTCTTTGCTTTTTGAGATTAATCTTTCTGAAAAACCTTTCGATTCTCGAGAATTTATGATTCTTCGTTCTCTTTATCTCAACACAACTACTACTACTTCTTTTGAACACCATAACTTCCTCTGTTTTCCTCTGTTTCGTCTCTTTCCTCTGTTTAGCTGTCTCTTCATCGATTAGAGAAGAGATCCGAACAACGTCTATGCCGGCGTTTGAGGGTTGGTTAGGAGAGATATCGGAGCACGAACAAGAAGAGAGTCGCTGCTCGCCGCATTCTGAGCACACGAGGTTGATTAATCTGTCGTTGAGACAGTAAGGACAAATTCCGACGCCGGAGGAAACTGATGGATGTTTCCGGCAAGTGAATTCAGATGGTGTGCTGTAATATAATGAAACGTCATCGTTTCTTCGATCCATTGCTGTTCTCTTTCCTCTTTCTTTCATTGGACAAAAAACAAATGAAGAAACAGAGCAAAAACAGAGAACTGAAATAAAAAAGTTTCCAAATTTGGGAAGTTTTGGTTTTTGTGTTTGTTTTTGAAGATCCAGAGAAATGGAGAAGAAGATCGGATCTTAAATTATGGCTCTTTAAAACTTTATCTTTTTTTCTCAGATTTCAAGAGATGATTTTGAAAGAGTAAGAAAGTGTAGTGAGGCTTACCTATAGGCTTCGAGAGTGTTTGCTTTAGCTTTACGTTTTCTTTTTCTTTTTAATTTTATTATAATTTATTTATTTATTTATTTATCTTCCCTTTTAAATTGCCCCACCAATTTTGTTCAAATTTATTTTTCATTTACAAATTACTAATTTAATACTTTTATTATAGTTTATATATCAATTATTTCCATGATTATTAACATCATATCCTCAAATTTTGGCAAATTTTACGGTTAAAAAAATAAAATATACAACATTAATCTGCAGAATCAGAATTTGATTGTGAGAATCAATAAGGTATTAGCATGGGGATTATGAAATTATTAGATTGAGTTGTTTCTTATAAAACTAATAATTAAATAAAAATTAAAGTTAGGAGAAAAAAAGGAAAAAGAAAAAGGGTATGATCAAGAAAGCACATTAGGGTTGTTTTTTTTTTCTTCTCTTTTTGTATCTTTGAATTTGTTAAAGCCGAGGAAAATTTCAAATATCAAATACCAAACTAAGTTTTATAAAATTTGGAATATAAAATTATGATTACAATTAAAGTTATTGTCTCATGTGTAGGAATCAATAACCATAACTACAAACAGATTGATTTTAATTGTGTTTTTACAAAAAAAAAGAAAAGTTTAACAGTATTTTTTAGTCTTGAACATTCCTTTCGGTTTATTCGGTTTACTGAAAATCAAACCGAATTAGATTGGTTTTGATTTATTCGGTTTTAGGTGAATAAACCATCGGAATTTTTTTATTTTTAATTCGGTTTTTGGTTCGGTTCGGTTTGAATTAATATTCGGTTTATTCGGTTAACCGAATAATAATCAAAAATCATGTTTTAGTTCGGTTTNTTTGGGTTAATCAGATTTAATTCGGAAAAAATTTTTTTACCAAAAACCAAACCGATTTTACTTCGAAACTAATTTTTGAAAACCGAAAAAAACCAAAAAAACTGAACCGTTTAAACCGATTAAACCAAATGTCCATGGATAGTATTTTTTTTTAGTACCTATTTATTTATTAAATGCAATTGTGTTAAATTAATTTACAAAATATACAATAAATAAGATAAAAAAAAAAGCAACAAAATTATTAAGCTAAAAACATTTTCTTTAATTTGTTAAAAAAACATTTATTTTTTAATTTTAAGACAAAAGTATGACTATTTGATTTGGACAAGATGATATTTTTCCATAATAAGTCGGTTGAAGTCATTTTGTATGGTTGCGATTCTAAGTGAACATGTACGTCAATGTTTTAACTTGTCGGAACATAACTACATGAAAACAAAAACATTATTGCACAAATAAACTAAATACAATAAAAAATTAAAAACGATTACAAAAAATAAAAAAAAAAGCTAAAATAAAAAAAAAGAGCTGGACTAAATACAAGAAAACTAACAAAACACATGAATACAAGCTAAAGGAATAAAGGATTATGATTTAGTTAACCAAAATTGCATTAAAATAAAGAAATATTATAAATATATCATGTAACAAAAATAAGTTTTATCAAGAGTTTTGAGAAATATACATGATATGACTATTTTCTTAGGATCATAATAGTATGTTTAATGATTAAAATTGTGCATGCTTTGTCATTTTTGACTTTTTTACGATTTTTATATTACATTTTTTATTTTGTTAGCATTATCTAATATTTTTATGCTGTGAATAATAATTATTTGTGTAATTTTGGTAAGATTTTATACCTATTTTCAAACACTAGGGTTAGATCAAACACATTTTTAGGCAATAAAATACAAGAATCATAATGTAAAAACATAGAACCAACAAAAAGAGTTTGACTTTTGTAAAATAAATTAATCACCAATCATCAAGTGAAAACATAACATAAACAACCTAAGGCATGCCATGGCCCAAGAACATCATTTTTCTATTTTAGGTATATGCATGTGTGTCTATTGTAAAACTCTCACGAAACATAAATAAATTAATACATCAAATAAAAACGTATAATTTTCGAAAATGTTATGTCACTATTAATGTTTAACGTGACGTAGTGAACTATACAAAATATTTACTCCATTGTCTTTAATCGTATAAAACTCTTGAATTATTTTTTTAATTGTAAAACCGTGAAAAAAACATATTTTCTGTTTTATTTTTGGTGTTAAACGGTTCATTAAATTCCTTAGAATTTACCATTTTACGAAATATAAACAAAAATTTCAAATTTGGCCAAATTGAATTGAAGAGAAATATAAAAAGCATTTTGATAAATAAAATTTAAAAAATAGAAGATAAATAGTTGGGTAAAAAGTGAGATAATGCAAAGTAGGCATGCCCTAGACAGCATGCTTGAGCAATATACATCATTTGAGACATGTCAATGTTCTAAGATATGTTTTGTCTCTTTTTAAAATTATTCTTCATTTTTTTTCTTAGAAAATATAAAAAATTAATTTTATATTTTATGTGTTATAAACTATATTCATAATCATTGTGTTGTATTGATCCGTTGTTCATTAATTATATTGTTTGTGGTTCATGATTGGATTATTCATTTCTAAAGACACAAGATCCTTCTTTTCTCATTTACATAATTTAATTTGTATTTTCTTAACACTTACCAAACGTGATTGTTGATATTTTATAATTATATATTACTAGTAACTTTGATTTTTAATGTTTTGCTTTTATTTATTTATTTATTTATTTGTTCCGATAAAGTCAGAGGTCCATACATCTTATACCAACCTAGCCATGTGACATCAAAAGATGATAATTTGTTATACAGAGCAATAATTATTCAAGAGACGAAAAAAATGTTAAAAAAAATCGTGAACTTTTCAGATATCGCGAAATAGAGCATGAATTTACAAAATCGAAAAATAATTTTTATTTTTTTGTTGATTTTTTAATTAAATACAAGATTTTTTGTTGACCGGCCACATTATGCTTTCCGTTAAATCGATTAACGAAAAATTATGACGAGATTAATTAAACTATGAACAAAGCTGTTATGTGAAAACACAACCGTTTTACTCACTCACAATACGACGTCGTTTTGTAACATATCAAAAATTAAACTTAAAAATCCCCAAATCAAGAAATTAGAGTAATCTCTACGACCCTAATTTCCCGATTTGGAGATTTTAAAATTTAATTTGGCAATATTTGAAAAGTTCACGATTTTTTAAACATTTTTTTCAATAAACCACACACAATTAATTGAATAAGTACAACATAAGTATATAACTAAACACAGAAAAATTAAAATGACAATCAAATCTAACCACAATAACAAAATTTATCAATAAATAATCTCCAAAAAAATTTCGATAATTCTAATAAACGTTACACAAAAAGGTTCTAAATGATAAGTTTATACCTATTTCAACCAAACAATAATAAAAAACATAAACGAGAGTATACATCCAAAAACATATCGATCAATCATTTTAATTTCAATAACAAAATAATCAGATTCATCTTGGGATTTGCATTTCTCATCCCTGAAAAAAAAAAGATCATATCAACAAAAAAAAAAAACACAAGTTCTTGAAAGAACATAACAACAAAAGCATTACCTAATCAAGTTTGTGTAATAAAAGTTTCAATCACATTGTTCTTCTTTCTTCAAGCTTCTTTACGAGTAATCCTAATGAACAAAAAATAAACATTATCATAAAACTAAAACAACAAAATGGTTTTAAAAAATAAAAAATATTAAATTATAATACAAACCTGAAGCAGTAGATTCCAAGAGCAGTTGTAATCTCATGAATCACAGAAGTAGCAAAATGCATATATAGTGACAATGTAAATATACAATAACCAAGAAGAACCCAAAACTCATCCACAAGAGCAACCCTGTGAGACCAAACACAACACAATCTTCAAACCGAACTCAACAAACCGAAATAAAACTGAATAAACCGAATTAAAAGAACACATACCCATCATTTAACCTAGCAGTTAAAGCATTTGCTAGAGCAAAGGGAAGGTAAAGTAATGACTATACAAAACAAAAAAGGTTAATAAGAACTCTAAAGAAGACGAAGAAGAAAAAATCGAATCAAGGTCGAGTTTTTATACCATACACATGTTTGTTTTTAGTCCTTTAGGTTCATCACATAAGTGAGCTAGTATCATTCTTCCCTGCAAAAATCATTAAAATGCTTTAGCTTTGGATTTATTACTTAATAAAAAACCTAAAAGTGATTGCTTTTACCACAAGGAATCCAAATGCAAGACCAGTTCCCAATACAACTAAGTGAGGATAGTTTCTTATAAGATCAATTGGAGATAAGTAATCCCTGAAACAAAGATATAATACCGATAAGTCTTCGATTTTGTTAATCAAGAATCGAGAATCAAGAATCAAGAATCAAGTTAAATAGACATACCAAATCAATACTCCTGCAACTAATGTGATGAATGGATATAGCTAATGAATATACACAAACAAAAACATTGGTGTTAAAGACGAAAAACATAAGCATTGATTGAATCGAGTTTGGTAATAGGATATACAATTACCATAGCTAATGCTAGAAGCATGCTTCCTTTTCTTGATTGTACAACTTTGTATACATTAGAAACACTGTAGAAAGAAGCAGTGTACATGTGAGTAGATCAATGCATAGATATAAAGATAACACTTTAGGATTATGAGAAGACTCACTTAATTGCAAGTGTTGGTATAACAGCGAAAAAAATCATCGTAAATAGTATTACTCTAGACATCAGAATCTCTGGAAAAAAAACCCAAGAAAAGTTCAAACTTGTAAGGAGAAAAGTTGAATAAAGGTTTGAGATTTGTTACCATTCAAAAATGGAACCCAACTAAGGAAAGGAATTGACTTCCCAAAGGGCTGAGCCCACCATTGAGCACCTTGAGATGAAAACAAATATCAAAGATAAGAAAAAAGAGTAGTCAAAGTAGAGATTTTTCTTCTTGTGTTAGATTGTTTAAAGCTTACCAACAATGGCTGTGAAGAAGTGACCACAGTATATAAGTGCAAGTCCTTCTGTAGGACCATTGACTACGGGAAGTGTAAGTGTATTGGTAAAATAGCTTAACACATAAACACAAACAAAACAAGAGTTACAATGATGAAACAGAGTTATAGAAATTTGAAATAAAGAACACTTACTGTTCCCAAGTAGCTCCAAAGAATGGAACAGCTGAAATAACCCAAAACCAAAAAGTATCTCTACCACACATAGCAGTGCTTCCATAAGCCATTGTTTCAAAAGCACAACCAAGTGCATCACATCCATGATCAAATAGCTCTCCTAATGGACTTGATGAATTTGTTCTTCTTGCTTGTTTCCCATCAACCGCATCAAATGTCTAATATTTCATCTCAAAACTATGTTAGCATAAAAATACTCTTAACAAGAAGGTAAAGAGAAAGAGGCTAGACCTGATACAAAAACAGAAGTAGACCGTGTACGAAATGAACCCATCGAGGAGGAGGAGAATCCAACTTAGGTGAGTATATCTAAACACAGATTGAAAGTAATCTATAAGAGCAAAGTAATAAAGCTTCAAAGAATAAAGAATTACAAAACTCACATAGCCTAATAGAGCAGATGTGAGAAGAAACATGAACCCTGTAAGTGTTATCTAAACCCAAAACACACACAACAAACCATAAGTATAATATAATCTCCATTTAAGTCTAAACAATACAGAGATAGGATTCACTTATACCATGTTGGGTCTGAGAATATAGATCCCAAAACAAAACACATGAAACAAAACAAAAAAGGAAAGCTTTCATTAACCAAAACGAAGAGAGACAGAGAGATCTTCAAAAAATCAAAGGTAAGATTGGAGATAAACTTACGGCATCCATAAAGGAAAGATTTTAACAAAACGATTCCAAAAAGGTTGAAGAACATATTTAGCAAGATAAGAATGATCAACACCACTGTACTTATGTTTCTTTAGAGCAGCTACACCATGTACTCCTATGTAACCCATCTTCTAAAATCCAAACTTTGGCTCTCTCTCAAAATCAAATCAACCTGTTAAAAATATCATTAAAGCTTTCATATTTTGTGTTAAAATAAGTATTTTTTCAAATACCCTAAAGTTATAACAATGACCCATCTACTCAAATGAAACTGATTTCAAATTCACAGAAGCGATCTAATGATTCCATATATTTAAAAAAAAAAACTAGTTTTTAAGATCTGAAGAGAAGAAGAATACTTATGACGCTTCGGCGAAATGATACAAAGCCGAAGACGACGGTCTAGGAGGAGGCAAGACTCAGCGATGTGTTAGAGAAGAAACTTGAAAGAGAGAGAGAGATGAGAGCTATGGTTTATGTTTACGAGTCTCTTCTCTTCTCTCTCTCTTGTTAAACAGATGAAGCGGGACGAGAGAGTGGAATGGAGTATTTTGCGTATCTTTTATTTATTATTATTTTCCCATTTTATTATTTATTTCATTTTTAATAATATAAATAATTTTTAAAAGAGGATCTCCTCATATTAATTAGTGTTATTCGTTTTCTATAAGTTGATATCAAAGTAATTAAAACCATTTTTAGTTTGATGTATTTGAATTTAATTCGATCTCAATTAGAAAAATAAATTTAAATATAAAATTTTTATTTCTTATTTTGGTAATTTTTGGTTTTAAAATAATAAACATTATGAACAATTTATAAAATACATAATAAGAAATTTAAGTACTTATATATATAAAGGATTTGGAGTATTTTTAGAATAATTAATTTTGAAAGAGACAAAAACTCCAAAATACGTGCAATATTTAATAAAATGCTTACGAACTTTGATGTAGTTATAAGATGTTAATTATTTAAATATAAATAAAACTAATACTACCTAATCAATCTTTATATTTATATAAATATAACAAATAGAGACAGGCTGTTTTATATAGTTTTTTTTATATATTTGGAAAGTTAAAAGAATCATATTCGTCTTTCTTATATTAATTTTTTTATTTTGGAATATAGCATAAGCATTTTATATTTGTGTATACAAAAAAAGCTGCTTTATTTTGTGATGTTCATAAATTCTTACTTTTTAAGTATTGTATACGTTTAAAATAGATCATCATGACCTATTCATGACTTGTATTTATATTTATATATCATATATAATTGTATTAATAATATGTTATTACAATTTGAGAATAATTCTTTAATCGAAATCGTAGATTTAAAAATATCGATGAAACCAAGAAGTTGCACCATCATGAATTTGGATTCTTGTTGAATAATTTAGTAGTTGTATCTTGCATCGAGAAGAATATTAATAAATTTGTTGTTGGTGTATTAGTTTAAGCAAGTTGAATCATATAAACAAAGATTATTTTATTTGTTAAAATATTATTTTATAATTTTAAAATAGACTTGTGAAATATATAGACAATATGTGGCTCTAGGCCCGGCCCACAATTCATTTTTTTTTGTGGTCAAGATTTATAAACAAAAATATTTGATTGAATAAATCTCCAAAACATAATATATACAGAGTTTTTAATATAGCCATTCATTGCTTTCATCAATTTCATCCAACAAAATACGATCAATTATTTTTTTCTTTTGAATCGACATTGAAGAGCACGATTGTATTTCATAAATACCATGTCACACAATCGACTTTGGGTCAATCTATTCCTTTTTTTAGTGTGAACCTATTAGAAAAAGATTATAAATTATATATTTTTATGAATAATGTAATTAAAATAATTAAAAGAACTAAATTAAAATTACTTACAAGTTGAAAACATCATAGTTCCTTTTACAACCAGTAGCACTACAAGTGAGGTTTATAATTTTTATGGCAAATTGTTTATTCTGTCCACAAAGGAACGGAACATTGACCATCTTGTATGTTACATTAAAGCTTCAAAACCTGCAACACTATCAATACAAAAATTCACCCGACCCAGTCTCAAATCCAACATACCGCATCGTCCATAAAAGACAACGCAAGATAGCCAAAACTTTATTCCTTACGGGAGTAAAAACATCCCAAACATGAAATAAATTATTTTCTTCATTAATACGAACAATCCAGACTCCCCCAACCATTCTAGAATCCGGATATCTATAAAACTTGCAAATTGCATTTTACAAAGTATTTACCGAATCTAGAATATTTAGATGTGATTCTGAAACCTGATTGTCTATGGACCATAACGCTCTTTTAAAACTAAGTATATACATAAATATATAAAACATAAAATTAATTAATAATTATACAACTCTAAAAACAAAATCCCTAATCGGATTAATCATTATCGCCATGTGAACATGATTGTTCACCACAAACGCAGCTTCTACAAGAAGGACAAGACATTTTTTTTCTTAACCAATTCCAAATACAATCTCTATGAAAATTATGAGAACACTGTATCTCCGTACACCCTAATCCACCAGATAACTCTTCAAAACATATCGCACAACTCTTCTTCTCTTCCTCTTCCTCTTCCACAATCTCATTCTCCAAGGCATAAGCCAAGTAACGCCTCTCAAAGATAACATCAATGTTAGCTACAATCGAGTAAGTCTTATCATCAGTTATACACGTGGCAATCTTAGAAGATATCAAAGCAGAAGCACGTTTTCGAACCCATCTATTCATTATATTTGGCTTTAAATCAATAAAGTAATCGATGTGTTTTAGATTACTCAAGCTTGTTGTAGAGATTTGATGTGATAGTTTTGATAGAGAAATGAATTTGTGGGTTTTAATGGTTTCATGACCATTAGGTTTCCTATAAACGTTTTGTCGGAATCTTCTAAGGTTGATTGAGATGGTTGAGTTCGTGTCTCCTTCTAGAGATTCAAAGGGTGTTGCTTTAAGATTGCACTCTAATGTTGTTAATTCAGCCTCCATGAGAATACAACAATAACTCGATGAATAGGTTTAGAGATTTGGTCGTAGGAGACACCTAACAATGTTTAGAGATAAAATTAGGGTTTTGGAATGGTAAGGTTTATATTAAGTTTAACCTATTTATATTAACTCGAGTCGGTTATTTTGCCTAAGTTAAAGATTTTTTTGAGTTCTTTTTTTGGCCCAAGTTTATTTATTTGGGCTTTTGATTATAAATTTGAATTGTGGTGAATCGTGAAAATTTTATTTTATTATTTTGCAAATGAAAATACAAAAATAAAATAAAATAAAAACCAATTATTTCTTAAATAAAATAAACAACAAATCACTAATTGACACGTGAACAATCCCGTCTTATCTCACCGAAGTTACCAGTTTTAACTCCAACCCGACCCAACTTTGTAATAGCCGAAACAAAAGCTTGTCTAAAAGCTCTTTCACTAGAAGCAAACGAGTTTACAGTCGATCTAGACCGTTGATCAGTAAACAAAGCTTGATCAGATGTGAACAAACCCTTCCCTTGTTGGAGGTTTTTGAAATAAGCATTGTCAAAGGTTCGTGGAGAAGTCGGATCCATATTAATCGCGATCCTCGGGTCAACCCGGATTGGACACATTTGTCTAAGTTGTAAAGCGTAACGAATATTTAAAGTTGGATCTATCCGAGTTCTAGGGCGAAAATTGTAAATTCTCCTTGAGAATTTGCCACAATGTGCGAATCCAATAGTATGTGCTCCTAATAACATAACACAATTTCAACTGTTAGATTCGGTTCCAATATATGAAATTGAAACCGGTTTGGTCCGGTTTGGTTTACTTTAAATACCTGATAGTGCAATCATATCGGTTTGGGATAGACCATGTTTAGCAAACATAGTGTTGAGCTGGTCCAATTTGAAACTAGGTTTAGGTAGACTATGTTGAACACTCGCCACCGTTGATAATCTACCGTCTCTTCTCCCTAGCTCTACCGGATAATTTGGTCCTCCGGTCTGCCAATATATGACACAAACACAATATAATATTAGGTTAATAATTGAATTTGAATAAGATAAATAAGAGTTGAAAATGTTTTAAATACCAAAACGACGACGTCACGAGTGGCTAAAGCCAAAATGTCAGCACATGAGACTTTGTTACGGCACTTAGGATCTCTATCAACAGCCTGCTTAGCCTTCACCACCGTATCAAATCCATCTCCGGCTAGTGATGTGTCATCAGGATGATCCCTCTCCGACGGAGATGCCAACAATATCGAAGCATCACATCCCTATGTAACGTTCAATAGTAAAATGTTAAATAATATATATAATAAGTCTTAGGTCTAAAGATTATTATATATATAAATCTTACACGGACGAAACAGTCATGGAAGAAGAGGCGGAGAGTGGNTTTCAACGTTAGGACATGAGTTTTGGTAAAAGTTTGTCCGAAGCTGAGCTGAGACAGATGAAGTAAAGAGAATAATAAGAAGAAGAGCAATAATAGAGAAGTTGCTTTGGTTCTTCATGGCTTAGTAAATGAAATGTTTTGTTTCTTATATGTTTGTTCTTTCTATATATTTATAGATTATCAAATTTTAACCAAGGGCATGCTAGTACAAGCACTTTAGTTTAAACCTTATAATTATTATGTTATATAATATTATGATAATCATTCTGTTACTAGCTGTAATGTCCAATCATAGATTTTGACAAATTTTGTAAAGTTTAGGCTATTCTTATTGTATTATCAAGAATTTATGAAACTTCTTTATAACCTATAGTATTAAGACTTAGTTTATGTATAAGATTACACTAACGTCCCATTGTTACATGACAAATACCAAACAATTTAATATAAATTTACCACTTTATTTGTATCCTTAAATTATAAACGATAGAACCATGCAAGTTTGGTCTTTAGTTATCTAAGTTTTGGTTGATTGATACACGTTAACGAAAATAATAAATATAAAGTGACGATCAATTGTGGAACAATAATACTTTTGTTTTGGTCAACGATTAAAGGGTTTACTTGTTGGCTGTCTGATTTTTAGGGAGTTTTATTCAGCAATGTATTAACCGGTTAAATCTAAACCAACTTCAATGTCAAATTTAAATTTAGGTTGATTTTATCTTTGCCAACTCAAAGTCATGTTGCCACTCGTTAGCAACTACTTGAATAAGAAGATCAAGTCATGTGATTTGATCTAATTAATCTTACCAAATTAAATCCTTCTAAAGATCCAAGTTTACAACTAAAGTTGACTAATAAAGAAAAGTTTGTAAATACTTATATTAGTTTACAAATTGTGAAATATGTACATAGAAAAAATTGACAAAAATATCAAATAAATTAAATTTTCTTAATGACCTATGCTTTGTTTTTTTTTGTAAAGTTCAAACAAATTATGTTTGAGAACTGTTTTCAAAAAGGGAATGATAAAGTATCATCACGAGACATGAGATACATGCACTAATTGAATTTATTGTCATTATATGAAAATTCTTCAATAGATTAAAATAGATATATTAATATAAATCTTGATAGCTCTATACAATCTTGGAGTACATCTCATCACATGGGCATGAGACCTTGATTCAAGGAAGAAACTAGGCAACTCTGTGCCATGACTTATTGGCTGTTTCTTAGTTTTCGTGTTTTGACCAATAACACAAAATTAAAAGAAAAATAATAAATAATATCAAAATGGTAATAATGATTTAATTTGTTAAAAATGTACCACGTTTCTTTTTTTTTTTTTAAATATAATTTTTCAGGTTCATTATAAGTCTTTCTTAAGGTTTTTCTTAATAAATATTAAAAGTAAAATAAAATTTCAACTCCTTATTAATGTAATATATAAATTTTCTTATTGGTTAATAAATTAAAGTAATTTATAAAAAAAAACTTTGAACATTGGAAATTTAATTTCAAAAACTCACAAGGAAACATAACTGAAGAAGTACAAAAACATAACACCAAGTTTAAAAGACTTGTTCAACAAGTAAACTTCAGACCAGAACCTTGAAACTTCTCTTCCATGGTTTTATCTATTTTCTCAGCCAAGGACTCACTCAAAGTATCACTCCATCCTCCAATCTCTCCTTTTCTAAAGAATGTTTTTGTCTCCATACCATTTGGTAACTTCCCTTCTCTATTAACTTGTAATTTACTTAAACTCTCAAAGCTACACAACTTCACTATCTCACTCACTTCTTCCTCTTCAATAACACCACATTCCAAGAACTCAGCGATTCGCTTAATCTCAACTCCGGTTTGCTTCTTGAGATCTTCATAAGTAACAAACAAGAACTTGTTTGGATTCTCACGGCTTGCATTCCAATACTCCAACACATGATCCCAAAAGGGTCCACCTATAAACTTCCCTTCACAAAACGCTTCAACCGCTTTTTCGATTGGATAATCCGCGGTTTCCTTAGGAGCTAACTTCTTTCCAAAATGCCATAAGGACACAAACATGTCCTTAGGGTTCCTACAACAATACACAATCTTACAAGAAGAGTTCTTAACAGATTCGGGCATCGAAAATAGTGATATGTGAGTGTTCATTAGTCTTGGAGAAGGTAACTTGGAGAAATCAAATTTTGGTGATTCATAATAAACTCCTTCCAAGAAAGGTACAAGAAGGTGTGGATTGGTAACGAGAAGAGGATGATCACCAGATGAAGAAACTGAAAACTTATGTCGGTTAAGGAGAGAAAAGACAAGAGCCTTTAACCAAGTGGTACCTGATTTAGGATTAGTTACAAGGATAATGTCGGAATCTTTAGCTTCAAACTGTTTTTGACAGTTCAAGATTCCTTGTAAGAGAGCTTGTGTATGCCAACGTCCTTGGAATTGATACATTTCACTCACTAACCAACCTTTTTCTTTTGGAAGAGATGAGATAAAATGTTTTGTTTCTTGTGTTACATCTTCATCTTTCAAGTAATCAGGAACTGATGATGATGATGACGACGACGACATAGTTAAGAGTTGAAGTATGAGATAGGTTTAGTTATGGTCTATATGGCCAATACTTGTGTGGTTTTATATGTGTGTGAAGTTTGATGTACACGTAAATATCATTATAACTCAAGTTCTATTTTGGTTCTAAGATATTATTCTTTTAAGTGGAATAGTCAACAGTCAACATATGCTTTACTTGAGGAACACGTTGAATAATATCTAAAGAGAAAAAAAGAAAAAAAAAAGAAAAAAATGAGGATCAAATATATATATTTCTCTGTTTTCCAATATTTATAGTTTAATTTTTTTTCATATTTATTAATTAAGAAAATAAGAAATTTTTGTGTGTTTTTATTGTTTACTCATATTAAATGTTTATCTAATTTTATTTAGTTGATTAAGTTATTAATATAATGAAGATAAATATAAAATATTATAAAATATTTATATTAAAAACTTAAAATAAAAAAATAAATTAAAACAAATTTAAAAATCTAAAACTATAAATATTGTGAAACAGAATGAGTATATTTTTTTTTTGTTTCTCTGTGTTGACTAATTTTTTTTTAAACTAAAAATATTGATTTTTGGTGTGTGTAGTTTGAATATTTAATAGTCTTTTTTTTAATATGTGTATCTGCAATCTTCTAACATCATTTTCTTTGTATTTAAAAATATTCTAAAATCATTTAAAATATGTGAATATTTTTTAAAATATTATTCCGATAAACTCAGTTACTAAAAAACTTGGTTATAAAATAAAAAGCATTAAAATGTGTAGCATATTGTTCTCTAAAGTTGATCTTCAAATCTTATAATTAAGATCAAACCTAAACCGGATTGAATCAAGCCCGGATTCAAAACAAGTCAGACCAGTTTGGTTCATCACAACAACCCTACTTATTTCTATTCATGCATATTGAATCAAACAAAATCATAGTAATATTTAATCAAAAATATTGAATTAAACAAAATCATAGTAATATTTTATTCATACATATTAAATATTTGATCAAAAAATATTATAATAAAAAGAAAGCACAGTAAAATCGAGTTTCAGTTTAATTAAGTAGATTCTTAGCAAAATATAAAATCAGAACTAACTAGTTTTATTGATAAAGTAGTATTGATATATCATATATGAACATGTTATAGTATATATCCAATAAAAAGAAAAAACAAAGAACATGTAATAGACAACAGTAACACAAAGAAAATGACATTTTTGATATAATCAAACTAAAGTAATATATCGATTTGGTTTTAGCCGACAACTTTTAACAATGACACGACTCTGAAAGAAACGAAAATATTTTATGCATGTACCTGTTTCATTTATATTTACCTGAATGATCTTTACAAAATAATTAATTAATTAATAAATTAAATGAAAATCGAATATAAATTTTAATTTTAATTACAATTAAAATTAATTTTTAAATTTTGAATTAAATTGAATTACAATTCTCCTTTTTTTTCCTTTTCATTTTCTTATTCTTCTTCCCATATATCCAAGAACTAGACTACAATTGAACAACACCTCAACGTCTTTTACAATGTCGTAAATCAAATCGTGTAATATATATTATGATCTTGTTAAATACAAAACATTGGTCTTAAAGTTATTATAATAAATAGGATCTAAAATAGATAAGAAAATGAATTGTAAAGCCCTTTGTATTTCATTGTTTTCTAAATTAAATATCATTGTTTCATATATATAAATGTTAACGTAATATGCAAAGTAAAATCACGAATAATAACATTTTTGGACAATTTTACTTTTAATTAACTATTAGGGAAAAAAAGTTCCATATGTTGTTTTTTGTCATATTTATTTAATCTCACATTTAAATATTTATTCCGTTTTATAATATTTGATTTTGTATTTTTATATACAAAATTAAAAAAATTTAAAAATTTTTATTTTAATTATATATTTAATCAAAATTTTAAATAATTAATATGTTTTAGTTATCTATATAATATTTATTAATTTTATTTTAATTTATAATTTTATTAAATAATAATAAAAATTAAATATTATAAAACATTAAAAAATTAAAAAAATCAATTATTATAAAAAAAAAGAATATAGACTTTCCAATATATTTTATAATGATGGAATTAGTCACCATAACAGTAAATAGTGTCAAAGTCCATACAACAAAATCATAAATCAATCAATAAAAAATAATCAATCAATCATGCACTATTAGTATTAATCAGCTGTCATATATTTTAATACATAAATTGAAAACTTAATAAACATAAAGTATCAATCAATCTTGATTTTTCATTACAATGCTCTCAAAATTTAAGTTATTGTTTCAAGTTGATAAGAAATGATCACAAAGATCATGATGAAGAAGAGTTAAAAGATTAATATCACATGTGTATCCATGAAACATAACATACAATACAAATCATAACATATAAATCTTTTTCATGTAATAGTTTTTGAGAAAATATTTGTCACAAAATAAATAGTATAATTTGCAATCAGTGAATGCACTAAGAAATTGGAGTAATGATTAAGAAAGAGGAGAACAGCTTTTGCTTTTTGCTTTTGTGGTTTCAAAAGTGACTTGTCTGTTGACTATCACTGTCTACACAAATATTTTGTTTAAGTGTTTTCTAAATAATTTAAGCTTAGCTATTATTTTGATAAAGTATATATTTTTATTTATTTGTTATTCTATTTGATTAATCGTTGTTGGATTACACCAATAATTTCTTAATTAATTGTTGATTGAAAAATAATTGAGTAATTTTTTTCTAATACCACTACATTATTTTTTTTAATTAGATATAAATAGTATTTTTATTATAATTATATTTTTAATTTAATGTTAGGTTTGAGTATTTAATGGTTGGGTTTAGTTTTTTATTATTTGGGTTGAATATTTAGTGGTTGGATTTATTATTTATTGTTTGGATTTTGTGTAATTTCTCAAAAATATAATCTAATTTTTAATTCAATTAAATTATTAAATAGTAATTTTGTCTTAAATTAATTTTAGTAATATTTGTGGAAATTAAACTTAATTTGGTAGTATTTTTTTTAAATTACCCAAAATAAATAGTGCAGTAGTATTAAGTAGCGAAACTTTGTAAAAAATAATTAGATATAAATATAATTGGTATTATATTATTTGATTGAAAACAATAGTTACAAAAACATGATTTTTTTCAATTTCATTATTTTAAAATTAATATCTTTTATATCAGATTATCATATATAACTATTAAAGTAATTTGCAAAGTAAAGTTAATAATAATATTTTTTTTGGACAATACTACTAGTATTTAGTGCATATAATTTCAGGATTATATAAAAATAAAGATGCTCTAAATAACAATTATGATTTTCATAACTATTAATTGAAGGATTAAATAGCAAAAAGGTTGGTATTTACTATTTAATATAAATATATTATATATTTTTTCTTAGTTAATTTTTTTGTTTTAGTTAAACTATTATTACATTTATATTATTTTATGGTTTTTGAGTAATTTTTGTTATGTGTTTTCCGTCTTATTAATTTGTTAAATTACATCATAATATTCCACTTCTTAAATATGACACAACGAGAAAAAATCCTTGACAATAATACTACATGTCATCTGAAAAAAACATAGATGAAAGAATTTTTATATTTCATAATTTATAAAAATGGTTAACAAAAAAAAACTTTTATGAATTCAGAAAAAAACTTTAATGAGAAAAAAAGAATCATATTCTATATAATTAACAAATATTAAGGGAGTTGAGTGGGAATAGAAACAGAACTAAAGCAAGACACTATATAATTCATGGTATATTTAAATTGGGTTACATACAAATAATTTAACACTTTATTTTATTTTATTTTATTCGAGGCCACCTTATTATTCGTTTAGGGGAATGTATGCCTAAAATTAATATAATAAATTAATAGTGATTTATTTACTATATGAATTAACTTTTTACCTGCTCTAGTTTATTATTTTATAATTATAATTTTATTTTATTTTATCTTAAAGTTATTAAATTTTGTATCTATTGCCGTCCTATACTAATCTTTTAGCCCTAGAACAACATGAAAGTTCATTTTAAGATAGTTGATTATTGATGATCAATCAAATTTTTTATTTTACGAAAGTAAATATATATAACTCAAAATGGTCAATAAGATTATTTAACAAACTAAAGTTACATATTAAAAAAAGTTTATCTATATATATTCTTTTGATTGTCCACCAAAACATTTTGTATTCTTTATTATTTTTAGTCAACTGTATTTTGTATTTTCATGTACTAAGGTATCAATTTAAACATATTTATATCTTTTTAATTATTATAAAAATGTCATTATTTGTATATATTCCANTTAGATTTTTGATAAATAATTATTTTCAATATATGTATATATATATAGTCCATTTTCATATATAAATCAAATTAGATTTTTTTAATATATAATTATATAGGATAATCAATGAAAACATATACAATAGTACAACCTTATAGAACTATGTTTTCTCACATGATTGAAAACAATAAAAACCAAAAATAAAATAAAAACATTATCTGATTTTTCCCCTGGCCTTTTTCAGTTTTACAATTTAAAGACCATAAGTTAATAATTGGCAGACAAATCTCTCTCACTTTCTTTTTCTATTTCAATCTCACTCACAAAACATTTCCAAATCCAAAAATCCTTTTGTCTCCTTCATTTTCTTGATAACCTCCCAACAAAGATTTGAAAAAAATAATATTTCTTATACAAAATAAGTTTTGATTCAAATAAAGATGATACAAAGAAGAGAAATAAAGAAGTTGTATGGTTTGTTCTCTTCAATCTTCTTCATCTTTAACCTTTCTTCTTCCTATGCTGAGCTCACAGACAAAGGTGTTAACTATGAAGGTAAATAAATATTCATCTACAAAATCTTCTTTCTTTAACAATTTATTTCCTAAAACATGTTTTTTGTTTCTTTTTTAGTTCTTGCCTTAATAGGAATCAAAAGCTCATTGATTGATCCTCATGGAGTTCTAATGAATTGGGATGAGACAGCAGTTGATCCATGTAGCTGGAACATGATCACTTGTTCTTCTGATGGTTTTGTCTTAAGCTTGTAAGCACTTTTACACACACACATACACATGCACATACACATACACATTCACATACATATGATGATATGAACATGTGTTTTATATGGTGTTGACTTATGTTTATATGTAGAGGACTTCCAAGTCAGAGCTTGTCAGGAACACTTTCATCAAGTATTGGAAATTTAACAAATCTTCAAAGTGTGTAAGTAATTTTAAAAAATATTAAAATAGTTTTTTCTTCATCTTTTATTACTTTCCTAATTATTATTTTTTAGGTTATTACAAAACAATTATATAACAGGATATATACCTAATGAGATTGGGAAATTAATGAAACTCAAAACACTTGATCTCTCTACCAATAACTTCACTGGTCAAATCCCATTGACTCTTTCTTACTCCAAAAATCTTCAGTACTTGTAAGATTTTATACTCATTTATCCAAATCTTTTTTCATATAATAATTTTTTATTAATATTGTGTTGAAAATTGTGGAGCAGAAGGTTGAATAATAATAGCTTGACAGGAATAATTCCTAGCTCATTGGCTAACATGACCCAACTCACTTTTTTGTACGTTCTTTTTTCATTTTCTTAAATTTTCTATATCAATAAAAATTATATATATATTTTTGACATAATTTGTATTTATTTTTCAGGGATTTGTCATACAATAACTTGAGTGGACCAGTTCCAAGATCAGTTGCCAAAACATTCAAGTAAGTCTGTCTTTGAAAGAGAATATTTGTCTGCTATGTTTTACACTGTAAAAAGTTAGGGTAATAGTAAATAATATTCTTGTCTTTTCACTTCGATTTATCCATATTTATACGTTACCTTAAGTATATAGTTTTTTATTTATTTAATATTTATTCTACTTGTTTTGCAGTGTCATGGGAAATCTTCAGATTTGTCCAACGGGAACTGAGAAAGACTGTAATGGGACTCAACCTAAGCCTATGTCACTTCCCTTGAACAATTCTCAAAGTAAATAAAATCTATATTTTAAATCTTTAGAAGAAAAAAAAAAAAAATTTTGAATTTTGGAGACTAAAATGTTTTTTTTTTCTTGATTGTTGTTAGGTGAATTATCTAATGGAGGCACAAAAAACCGAAAAATTGCTATAGCCTTTGGTTTAAGCCTTGCATGTGTTTGCATGTTGATTATTGGGTTTGGTTTTCTTCTTTGGTGGAGAAGAAGACATAACCAACAAGTATTATTCTTTGACATCAATGGTAAAAAAAATTCACAATAAAAATTTTAAAATCCCTTTGTTAAAAAACTCAAATTATATGAAAATGTGAAGTAACATCAATGTATGTGTGTTAATTTTGGTTTTTCAACAGAGCAAAACAAGGAAGAAGTATGTTTAGGGAATCTAAGGAGGTTTAGTTTCAAAGAACTTCAACATGCAACAAGTAACTTCAGCAACAAGAATCTTGTCGGAAAAGGAGGGTTTGGTAATGTATATAAAGGTTGTCTTCATGATGGAACTATCATCGCAGTGAAAAGATTAAAGGATATAAACAATGGTGGTGGAGAGATTCAGTTTCAGACAGAGGTTGAGATGATAAGCCTAGCTGTTCACAGGAACCTCCTCAGACTCTATGGCTTCTGCACTACTTCCTCTGAACGGCTTCTTGTTTATCCTTACATGTCTAATGGCAGTGTAGCTTCACGTCTCAAAGGTAGGAACTCTCTCAGTCTCTCTTAGTCTTATATACTTTTAGTTTCTTCATGCATGTAGTTAAACCGGTTTATGGTTGTATGTTACAGCTAAACCGGTATTGGATTGGGGCACAAGAAAGCGTATAGCATTAGGAGCAGGAAGAGGTTTACTATACTTGCATGAACAATGTGATCCAAAGATCATTCATCGTGACGTTAAAGCTGCAAACATACTTCTTGATGATTACTGTGAAGCTGTGGTTGGAGATTTTGGTTTGGCTAAGCTTTTAGATCATGAAGAGTCACACGTGACAACTGCCGTGAGAGGAACGGTAGGTCACATTGCACCTGAATATCTCTCAACCGGACAATCTTCTGAGAAGACAGATGTGTTCGGTTTCGGTATTCTTCTTCTCGAGTTGATTACTGGATTAAGAGCTCTTGAGTTTGGTAAAGCTGCAAATCAAAGAGGAGCCATTCTTGATTGGGTAAGAACTAGTAAAAGAGTAAACTATACCTTCTTGAATACTCATTTCTAGGGTTTTTTTGTCTTTGGGTTACTTGTAGGTGAAGAAACTACAACAAGAGAAGAAGCTAGAACAAATAGTAGACAAGGATTTGAAGAGTAACTACGATAGAATCGAAGTTGAAGAAATGGTTAAAGTGGCTTTGCTTTGTACACAGTATCTTCCTATTCATCGACCTAAGATGTCTGAAGTTGTGAGAATGCTTGAAGGTGATGGTCTTGTTGAGAAATGGGAAGCTTCTTCTCAGAGAGGAGAAACCAACAGAAGTTACAGCAAACCTAACGAGTTCTTGTCCTCTGAACGTTACTCAGATCTTACAGATGATTCAACAATGCTGGTTCAAGCCATGGAGTTGTCAGGTCCAAGATAAATCAATACCGATTAGGGTTTATCATAAACATATATAAACTTGTGTGATTTGTCTTCTTGTATGCTACAATGTTTGTACAGGTTTTGGTATATTCTTGAATAACACGTTTCATTATTGCCTTGGGTTTTTAGAAGCTATTGGGCTTTTTGTATGGGCCTTACTTATGTGGCTAGCCCAAATTGATCTCTTCTCTGTTATTGACTAAAACGAAACAAAGCTGTTTATGAAATAACAACACACCAAGAAAAAACTAAGCAGTACATAGCAAAACAAGAAATAAACGTTGTGAGATGCTTCCATAGCTGCCTTTGAATCTATATCTATGTATATAGATCAGAGTCAAACCAAGCATCTTTTTTAAGACTTGTTCTTGAACACTTCTTCTCCAGATCTTTGTTTAGACTTGCCACATCCAAAGTTGGGACAATGTTCTTCAGCAAAGCTCCAATAAATCTTATCACAGAAGGACCAAACTCAGGCCATGAGATCACCAATGTTCCTTTAATGTTCTTTAGTTGACACCTGCTCAAAAGAGAAGCACTCAGACCATCTATTACACTCCCTGATGGGAAGTAATCAAGATTCACCAAATGAGTTGTTGCTTTCTTCTCAGCTGATGTCTCGAGTTTAGCTGCCATTGTTTCATCTTGTGAGAGTTTACCTCTGAAATTACGGCTCTGAATCGAATCCAAGATTATAACCCTCTCAGGGATAATGTCTTCACCAATGAGCAATTTTGAGAGTAGATTACACCGTTCAGGAGATACAGGAAACTGAACAGAGACAAGGATGATCGAGTTTTTATCATCGGTGTTACTCAAAGAATACAAGTTACATGATTTATCTTCTAAAGAAGGTTCCATTGTGTTTCCAGAGAACAAGACTTCAGGCATGATAAGACTTCCAATAAGAGTCTTTGAAGGTAAACTATGGAAGATATAAAGTGAAGGTGAAGATACAGCAATGACAAGTAAAGATGGTCGAAGAGGCAGTTCTGGTTTTGGATTTGAGAAGATGATGAAAGGAGATGGAAGGGGTTTAGGTAATGGAACAAAGTTATTAAGCTCTTCTTCAAAGAACCTTGAAGGTGGAGGATTCTCAGTAAGTACATCTTCCATTTCAAACCTTGTATCAATACAAAATATTAAAGATATAGTTATAGCTTACAACGAAGCAACACATATATCTGAAGAAGGATATAAACACTTAGATAACATTAACACAGATCTTATTCAAAAGAACACTAATTAAACTCAAGAGTCTGTAGAATCCTCACTAATTATTCAAAAAATCGATTTTTTACAAACATCTTATAATGATATGCTAAAATCAAAGCTTCTTACAAATCTGTACTGAACATGATAATAATTCCAAAACTTAAATCTCCAGTAAAGTTTTAATATTTATATATTTCAAGCAAATTAGAGAGTAATCAAATTCGAGGAAGATGTATTTCAAATTAGGATCAAAGCTAGAGACGATTTAGGGTTTTAGTGTAGAGAAGAAAGTGTTAAAAGACGTACCTTTTTTTGTTCCCAGTAGAATCGAAGATGAACGAACGTAGAAGAGAGAAGGTAAAGTCTTTAACCTGAGTCTACTGTGCGCTTACTTTAGATCTGAAAGGCGTGAGTCTATTGTGCGCTTACCTTAAATCTAAAGGCGTGACTCTAATGTGCGCTTAAGTTAATGTTTATTCGCTGAACTCAAAATAGAATTACGAGTAGAATAACAATTATACCCTCAATCACGCAGGTTTAAGAAGCGTGACGAAGAAGGGGCATAAATATAATTAACCAAAACTGAGTCTCTTCAGGTCTAAATTAGGATAATATGGGAGGGCCGAACTAAATATGGGGTTAATTCAGGGCCCAACTAAATTAAAGGCCCAATTATAGTCCAGGCCCGAACTAACAAGCCCTGACGTTTTTGTTAGTAGAGACTCTCTCGTACGAAAAAGGATAAAATTGTTTTTTTTTTCCTTTTATTTTTTTTGTCTTTGTGCTACTAATTATCTCATATTTAACATGAAAATATAAATTAGTGTATTACTATAACAAGAGAGACGTGATATTATATAGTATTATATAATATATGCGTTAAAATAAGAATATATATAAGTATATACTTTATATTAAAAAAGAAATTATTCCTATTTTATTTTCGTGGCGGAGATGGATTCTTACCGACCTAAAATAATTTAATAACCACATAATTAGAAAGGAGAAGCCACGTCTTTTGATTGATTAAACAATATATGCATTAGATATTATAAAGTGTTTTCCTTTTGATGGAAATGAATATTATAAATTTATTTCTTTATATGTTGACCCTTAAAAAAGGTTATTTCTTTATATAGATGAATTTGAGATTTTGTATATATATATATATATATTTATATTCAGGTATATAGATTTATATGTGTGTGCACATATAATATGATAGGACTGAAGATGCTTCTGTTCATCTGAAAATGGAGAAGCAAGATTGATTTAATGCAGTATTGATTTGCTTAGTGCAAAAAAAGAAGATAAATAATATATTCGGATTATATTCTATAAATATGAAAAAAGACAAAAGACAAAACTCAATTACTGTTTTTGATGAATTCAAATGCAAAGTTGCACGTAATAAATTTTAAAAGATTTTTATAATAAAATTGCTGACTTTATTCCACAGCAGCCAGTTAAGTTTCATAAGTGCCAATTATATATTTTCTTTTATTTATATATAACATTACTAACATCTAAATTTTTTTTTTTAATTCGTTATACCACTAAATTTATTTTATATCTTGTAAGTACCACTAAAATTAATTTAAGACAAAATTACTATTTAATGATTCAATTAAATTAAAAATTAAATTTTATTTTATAAAAATTATATAAATCCTAGACCACAAATACTAAACACTAAATATTATATATTAAACCCTAACTTTAAATACTAAATTATAATATTTAAATCAAAATTNTATTAAATTCTAACTTCTAAATAATAAATATTAAAGCTAAATATTAGACATTAAACCTTAACTTTAAATATAAAATAATTTTTTTATAAATATAAAAAATGTTATTTTTAGTAAAAATATATTGTTAATAAAAATAATATTTATATCTAAATAAAAAATTAATATAATTTTATCCAAAAAACTATATTTGATTTGATGGTGTTAAAAAAAATTACTCTAGATTTATTTGTTAATGCAAATGGTTCGTATATAATAAGCATAATACGGATGGATAGAGACATATCGATCGAAACTCCTATAATTATAAAATAGGAGAAAGCAACTCAAGATATTAAGATTAGTAAACATTCTTCTTATCCACACTTTTAATCATTAATTTAAATTATAATTTAATCTTACACTTATAATCAATGTGTAAGCTAACCAAACTTCATAAAAAATATATTCCAAAATCTTAAATTTATTCGTTACGTGTACATAATAAATACAATTAGGAATTAGACATTGCTTACGTAATCTAATAAGATATTCAACAAGTGATTAGTTAACTAATGTCAGAAGAGAAAGTGTAAGTGGATTAGTACCTTAATTTTATTGCTTAATACTATACACTTTTTTATAGCATATATAACCAATCATATAATTAGTAGAGAGATAGGATTATAAACCTTAATATAATTAATATGAATAGTGAAAAATAATATATTGGATATAAAAAATAATATCGAATTGTGAGAGTGGAGACATTAGGTCATGCATCAAAATATCATATTGTTTTCATATATATATATATATATATATATACTTTAAACTTGTTAAATGATCATATTGTTGAAGAATAAAATAGGTGAAGCATTATAATTCAATTTGTAGTGAAGATATAATTTATTGCGACAGAAATGATCCATAAGTGATTTGATTTTGTGGCACATAAAAGTTAAAATATTTTATCTGTGAGTATATATTCTCATATATAGTAACTTACATCATACACTGTATTCAGATGCCCTATGCAAAAAACATATTAATGATCTTTTAATTTTGATGCAAAATTATAAATAATGTTGATACAAAAATGATATTAAAATTTGATAAAAATATAATTATACAAAAAAATATAACAACATAAAAATTGAAAAAAAAAACTAGCAATGAGTAACAATTTTTTTTTCTGAATTAAAATTTTATTTGTTTATCAAACATAATTTTACTAACAAAAATCATTAATAACATATTAAGTTAATGTTTGGTTAAGTTAAAACATAATTCAAAAAGTCTAACAAATTGATATATATTCTATAAAAAATCTTTAAACATAAAAAAAGTTGTCTTAAAACCTTCATATCAATAAACTTTTTTTGTTTGTAAACTTATTAATTTTAGCTTTTATTAAAAATTTGCTTGTATATAATATATGATGTCATATTTTATAAATAGTCTATAGTAAACATAACTAGATGTTGTGATCCTATATGTTGATGCTACATAAGAACTAAAAGAGCTATTGTAAATAGTAGTATTAAAGATCGCATTAATCATCTTAATTCGACATTTTTGTGTGTTTTCAAAGACAAATGATTAAATAGAAACAGAAATATAAAGCAAATGTAAATAAATGGTGAAAAATAAATTATATATATAAAGAAATGGTATAAATTGTGTCTCGGAGAATAGCAAGTATCTTGGTGCAATGGCCACAATGGGTCACTATAAAATGTTTGGACCCACTCATTATAATTTTCATTAATTAATTATAATTAATTCAACTTGGAAAGTGAAGTAATAAACAAAATAAAAATCCAACTTGTCAAAACAATATGCATCAAAATGATTTGTATTCGATAATTTTTGTTAGATTTTTAACAAAGAATAATAGATTTGACATATGTTGTATCAAACACATTCGATAAGAATCAAAGTGTCACTAATGGCCAGATACATCTTTTCTATAAATTCTTGTATTACTAATATTTGATATATCAAAACAATATGTCGAATTATTATACATATCACATCTATATCAAATTAAAGAAATATTAATAAACCATAAGAATCAAAACTATGGCTTATAAATTATATATATGTTATCATATATATAAACAATGGGCATATATATAGATTCACATATATTAATGGATATTTATAAATACTAAGTACTTAATTATAATGGTGGAGGAATAAATACTTAAATATAACTCTAAAAATTATTAAACCACGTGGCATATTATATAGTATGTTAATGTTATATAGTTATGTTATTATTAGATTTAAAATTTGATTGTTATTAACATTAATATTAATATTAATATCATAAAACACATATATATATTTGACTGTCAATAAATTGTAAACTTATTATATCAAAATTCCGATAAATTCAAATACTGTGTGATTAGTATAAAATTACGAATAATAGTATATTTTTATTTCTTATATTATATGCTATGATATTAATATTAATACACATTTTATAATCAATGGACCCATTTCTAGATGATTCACTTATATCTCCTACACTATAAAACCCTTCTCCTACTTCCTCATCTTACAAACACTTTCATATTCACATAAACCAAACCATGATTCCGGCGGAGGTCACCGGATATTTCCAATACCTATCACCGGAATTCAATATAGTAAACATGCCTTCATCTCCAACTTCTTCATCTTCTTTAAACTACCTAAACGATCTCATCATCAACAAAAACAACTATTCCTCATCATCCAACGGTCAAGATTTAATGATAAGCAACAACTCAACATTCGACGAAGATCATCATCATCAAAGCATTATTATACTCGACGAGAGGAAACAAAGAAGGATGCTTTCAAATAGAGAATCTGCAAGAAGGTCAAGGATGAGGAAACAAAGACATCTAGATGAACTCTTGTCTCAAGTTATAAAACTTCGTAACGAGAATAACTGTCTTATTGATAAGTTAAACCGCGTATCAGAGACTCAGTATAGCGTATTGAAAGAGAACTCTAAACTTAAAGAAGAAGCTTCTGATCTCCGACAGCTTGTTTGTGAACTGCAATCTAACAAGAACAAAAGTAACAACAGTTTCTTAAGTGAGTTCGAAGATGTTTAATACTTCCTCATGTTATGTCGGAGAGGTAGAGATTTTGGGTTTTGACTGTTTCTCTAATGTATAAATTTGACATCAATAATATATATATTATATTGAGCTAAATAATCATATTGATTCTCGAATAATTTAATGTATGTAATCATAATTATAGATATACCGGTAAATATTAATACGTTACATATATTAATTAGATAAATATGATAGTTAATATATATATAATGGTAATTTATTCCGTTGTTTCACCGGATTTTTATTCTCTTTTCTCCTATATCAGAATATATTGATCGAGTGATCGTACTTGGAAACTCTATATATATATATATATATAAACTTGTCAATATTCCCCATAAATAATGTTTTAAAGTATATATATATATTCTGACATAACAACTTCGAACACGTAAGAGTTTTCTAAATAATAAAAGACAAAAAGTGACCTGAACTTATAAAACTAGTATTTTGCATTAATATTACTATTACCATCGTGTGATATATAAGTAGACTAGGGTTAGAACTTAGAAGACAAAAAAGTAAAATTGTATAACAAAATGTAAATTAATTATGACGACGTCTGTTTTTTTGGTCCTATTTTTGTTCAAAACTAATAAGAAACCTTTTTTGGTTAAAGAAAATAAATCAAATACATGATCATTAGATTTTTATTTTATTATAGCTTTTAGGCTTTTAGCCATTTTTATCTATTTATTTTGTTTTTTTTTTAATTTTTGTTTTTATATCCACTTAATACATCACTCTGTGACAAAACTCACCAAGAATGTTTAATTTTCACCTGGCGCATTACTTTACTATTATGTAAAATTCGAGCACGCACTAATTCATTATCGTGATCAAAAAAACATTATCGTGATATTAAATTTTTAATTTTCTTTTACAAAAAAATATTCTTTACTATACCTTTTAACCTAATTTAACGCAGATGGGATTAGGTAGAAATAGTCTTTGTTTATAAACTCCATCTATTTTCAACCACAAGTTTCATATATATATATATATCCTCTTAGATCAATGTTGTTACTAACCGAACAGTAAAAAACATTATCAAAATATATCAGAATAGGACCTAGACACAGTACTACAGTACATGACCCTTCTGTTCAAAACTCAGCCAATACTACAAATGATTCCAAAGAACAATTCATGTTTTGCCAAAAATTAATTATATAACTTTCTTTTTATGTGTATGAACGAAATTTGATGACTCACTAGGCCATTACATTGTCAAATTCAAGATTTATTCAATTATATATTAGAAATATTAGAAATTGGTGAATAAAAAAGAAACTATTCATACTTTATATTAAAAAATTATGGTTGATGAGTTAAGTTGGAAATGAAATAAAGAAGTCAAAATTTTCAAAAGTGAAACACAAGAAAACAAAGAATGGTGGAGTCTCTGGTGATAGTGCCTGCCAACACCAATCTCAAAGCATATAACGTTTTCGAGACTACTAATAAAGTGTATTTATTATTATTATGCGTAACGTAAAAAGCTTAATTTCTTGTAATTTTTAGACTTTCAAAAATGATGATGTGATTATCTTATCACAAAATTATTAAGAAATATACACTTTTCACAAATTTAAAGAATAAAAGTATATATTATCATTTGTTTGGTTTATTCATCATCATTATCTAAAACTTATATTTAAGATAATCTCCCATTGAAAAACTTGTATTGTTATTAATAAAAAGATTTTTCTAAAAGCAAAATCACACGTCATATTTTTAAAAAATAAACAAAAATCTGAATTTAAATAATAATAAAAAAATTATCATTAATGTATATAGATCCTATAATTTCATATCCTTAAATAACTGAAAAATAAGAGAGCCCAATAAGGAAAAAGGATTAGTAAAAAAACCTAAAGCCCTAAAAGCCCATCTTACCTCTAAAAGATTAGATTCTCTGAGTAAATCTTGATCCAATCAAGAAACTCATTATTTTCCTAATAGATTCAATCAAATATTTGAGAGAGATCAAATAAAAAACTTACAAAATCTTAACTTATTAACATTCATCTTTATCTCAATCTCAATCTCTTGAAGCTTTTGCTTCTCTGGTCAACCTAAAGATAAATTCCACGAGAATCAATGAAATCAATCGATTGGGAATATGAATCATTCCCAACTTATAAAGATTTTATGTTTTTGCCTCTTTTTGCTATCTTCTTCCCTTCAATTAGATTTCTACTCGATAGATTCATCTTTGAGGTTATAATTAATTTTATTCTTTTTTTCTTTTATGTACTTTCATTTGTTAGATTTGTTTTGTTTCTGCAATCTCATTTATTACTCTTCTTTTTTTGTTTCATTAATAAATAATAATAATAAGAAAATAAAACATCACTTTCAGATTTCTACTTTTAGTACCAATCATTACTATAACTCTTCACTTATGTCTTTGTTTAGATTTTGTCTCTAATTATGAGAATGGAATTTTAATTTATTTTTTGTTATTTTTTGTAGAAATTGGCAAAGATTTTAATCAATGGAAAGAAGAAGAAGAGTGAAAACATAAAAGAGAATAAGAAAAAAATTAGAAAATTTAAAGAATCAGCTTGGAAATGTATTTATTATTTATCAGCTGAGTTCATTGCTTTATCAGTAACATATAATGAACCTTGGTTTTCAAATACTCTCTACTTTTGGATTGGTCCTGGTGATCAGATTTGGCCTAATCAACAGATGAAGTAAGTCAATAGTTATGTTTTGTTTTTATGTTTTTGTTTATTAATCTTTTTTTTTTAATTATTGTGTAGGATTAAGTTGAAGTTTTTATATATGTTTACTGCTGGATTCTACACATACTCTATATTTGCTTTGATTTTTTGGGAAACAAGAAGATCTGATTTTGGTGTTTCAATGGGTCATCATATTACAACTCTTATACTCATTGTCCTCTCTTACATCTGCAGGTAACAAAACACATTATAACACTTTAGGTTCTATCTTTTAGTTTGATCTTTAATGTTTGGTTTTTGTTGTTGGATTTAGATTCTCTCGTGCTGGTTCTGTGATTCTTGCACTTCATGATGCTAGTGATGTGTTTCTTGAAGTTGGAAAAATGTCTAAATATAGTGGAGCTGAAACTATCGCAGCGATTTCGTTTGTTCTTTTCGCGTTATCTTGGGTTGTTTTACGACTCATTTACTATCCGTTTTGGATCCTATGGAGTACAAGGTTTGTTGAATACCTAACCTAGTTTTGGTTTCTTGAATTGTATGTTTTGGTTTCTTGAATTATGTGTTTTGGTTTCTTGAATTGTGTGGTTTGGTTTCTTGAATGTTATAATGACATTTTCTTGATTTGTGATTTTTGTAGCTATCAGATTATTAGGACAGTGGATAAAGAGAAGCATCCGATTGAAGGACCGATCTATTATTACATGTTTAATACTCTTTTGTTTTGCTTACTTGTTCTTCATATTTTCTGGTGGGTTTTGATTTATCGGATGCTTGTGAAACAAGTTCAAGATCGAGGCAAGCTTAGTGAAGATGTTAGATCTGGTATGAAGTTAAAGTGACATGACTTGTAATGTTTTGAACAATCTAAGTTGACAAAAAAACTCTTATTGTCTTTTTGTAGATTCTGAAAGTGAAGATGAACATGAGGATTGATTGCTTCTCAACCAAAACAGAGTTTGAGACTAGAGACTTGAGGTTTTAAACATCAAGCATTGATTCATTTTAATAGTTGGTTTATCTTCTAGAGGATCTTAACCGGATCAAAACCGTTTTAAATGGATTGGTTTCTTTATTGGATTTTTTTGTTTGAGTTTATTGATTCTCTTAGGTTTAAGCAAATTCAAGAGTTTTCTTCACTTTGTTTCTTATATAGTTTTAGTTTTATGGACTTCAAATTCTGGTTTTGTAATAACACAATTCCTTAAGGGTTTGGTTAACCTTGTAGTAAGCTGACTCGACCGTGATATTCACCTATATATGCCATGCCATGAAATATCCTTCACATCGGATAGTACTTGATACGACCATCCATAAGGACATATTTGTTATTAAATTTTATATATTATTTTGTTTATTTTTAATAATTTATAATAAATTAAGAGATTAATAACATTAAATATATTTAACTTTTAAAATTTTAAAAAATTAATACTAAAATTCATAGTAAAAAACTAATTTGTTTACTTATATTCCAAGAATATTAAATATTAATTTTAATATAATCATTTAGTTTTATTTTAGAAAAAATATTGAGTTACAAAAAAAAAGATAAAACGTGAATTTTTTTAAAAAATATGTGACTATTGAAAAAATAACAATATATATATATATAAGAGAATTTTTTTTTTTTTAAATAAGTGTTTTGTAAAAAAAGTTAAAATTCCTAGTTTTCACAATACTTAATTAATCATTTTTTTGAATTTCTTAAAATACAAAAAATATTATTAAAATAAATTACATATTAATTAATTGTAATAAAATGATTTTGGTGAAGAAAAGAAAATGAATTTGTAGAAAATAAAAATATTTTTATGTAATAGTGTTAAAATATTTTTAAAATTTTATACAGTAAAATTTTTTACAGTTTTAAATTTAAACTGATTTTAAGATTTTCTCAACTAAACGTGGTTTATTGTGAGAAATATTAGGAACTTATTTAAAAATTTTATAAGATCATGGTGAGCAGTTAACCATTTAATTTTCATAATAATAAATTAATTAACTGAAATCTTTTTGAATTCATTTTATCATTGAGAAAAATCTTGTTAAGATAGTAAAAATAAGAAACATGATTACATTTATAATATAAGATCATTAATGAGTACAAGTACAAAAGCCATTAAAACACATATAAGACCCCGAGACACAAGTAGCTTTCATACGAGGATCACAATCACTCGTTAGCTTACATGTCTGAGCATAATCCATTGTTCTTAGGTTGTTTAGTTTCGCTTCATAAGTTGATCCAATGGTACATTCACATTGTTTGTTTACACATAGAGGTGACCCGCTTGAGCAGTGAAGGTATTCACAATCTTTCATTGTTTTGCATGGAAGATAAATTTGTCCTTTAGCTGTCGAAATGTTCACTATCATTAGACCTAATGAAACAGACCGGACCAGTGAACCATATGTTATGTCCGAACTTCAAATCTAATAAGCTTGTTAGAGAAATTAGAGAGACTTACAAGCTATTACGAGAGCTAGAAATGTGATCTTTGATGCCATTTCTTAATTATGGCTCTAAACTAAAGACATCTATGTTATTTATAATATAATAATTTATTTTTCAATATTTTTAATGAATTTTTTTGGCATTAAATAGAAAATCTTGTACTTTAATCAAAATATAAATACTTTGGTTGGTTTGGTTAAATATTTTTTTTATTCTTTTTACTAGTTGATTTATATCTTATTTAATAAGTCATTTATGATGCCGAATCAATTTATCTTTAATTTAGAGTGATACTATTGTTTAAGAAAATAATATAAGGAATAGTATAATACTCCCTCCCATTTATTTTTAAGATTTGTTTTTATTTAATAATTTTCTTTTGAATTATTTTCTAAAAATATTTGGTGACCATTACACTTGTATTTCTTATTGTTTTTCATGATTGATTAAACTGTTTGTAGTTAAATATTAAATAATTTATTTACTATAGAAAAAAACAAAGTAATGATTAACTATGAATTCTCTTATAAATATAGATAAGTTGCACACAAAAAAAAAAGAATATAAAAAATAACTCAACTCAACCCTTTGCTCTTATTGTACTTTCCTAAATACATAATTGAATAACACATTATTTGATTGTATTTTAAAAATACAATAAAATCTATCAAAATACAAAATTGAATAACCCCACCTTATAGCTGTTTCTTTGAAACATTGGATTTCAAATAAAATATATACAATATTTGTATTTATGAATAAGCATTTGTAATATTGTATATATCCTATTAATACTGTCAAATATTCAAATTCTTATCAAAAACAAAGGATTTAGAATTCTTAATTATCATAATATAGATAGATATTTTGTTAAAACAAATAGTTACTTTCTATTTTTGGTGGATTTGTTATACCATATTTCTTAAATCCATTCATATCATATTTTATTTTGTTGATCCCAAAAAATGTATTTATATAAATTATGAAAATTATAAAAATATGAGTAATGTTTTAAATATTAAAAACAACCTCATATAGAGTTTCTCAAAAATACAATAACAATATTTTAATAGTTATGTTGAATAATTAAAATAAAAACACTCTCTAAAACAAAATAATTTTTAGATTAGATTTAATTTCTAACAAGTACATAATCCTTCCATACAAAAAGGTCCTTGAAGTCCTTTGCAACGAACAATCTTCAGACAATCTTCATGCAAGTCACATGTCCAGTTTTTACATCCCATGTCGTCAGGACACCATATACCATCACAATCATTTCTTATTCCGCACCATGGAATAGAGCTATCTGCTTTCTCTTGATCTCTTGATGCATTGGTTACAAGCAACAAGAACGTACCTATATGATATTAAAATAAATGATTTAACAACAATATTTAAACATGTTAATTTCAAGATTAGTTTCATGTTATAGAGATGAACTTACAAGAAAAGAGAAAGAGGAAGAGCGATGTTGCTCTAGACGCCATTGATAGATATTTTTAGGTTTTTGAAGAATGTAATAAATATATATAGTATATTGAATTACATCGTGACTATATGTTTCAATGTTAAAGCATTTATTGTTGTTTTGTAAAAATTTCAGATGTTTTCTCATTTTTTATTAAGGTAATGATGATTAAATGTTTATTTTTCTTTAGTTTTTTATAAGAATGGTTTAATAACCATATATAATTTAACTATTCAAATATTTATTGTGGTCTCACAAATTTTCCTATTTATTATTTTCTCATTGTGGTCTTTGATTTCTAATTATACATAAGAATTTTTTTATAATGAAATTAAGCAAATCTTGTGTTTATTATATCACAAATAATTATTCATGTATCCAAACAATTTTCTTGTAAAATAAAATAAAATAATAAATAACTATATTCTCATATTTATTTAACACAAATCTTATAACATTTAAGTGAAAACTAACAAATCAAATCAAAATTGTATGAATCTTACTAATAAATAAATTAATATATTCTCTTCAAATATCAAATTTTCTTAATAAATTCAAATATCAAATCTTCTCAAATAAAATCTCTGTACTATTAAAACTGAAGTAAAAATTAATAATTCAAATATCCAAACATACACATAATATATATTTTAAGACAAAACTTAAATGTAATATATATATAGGTTTGTGTAAACTTAAATTAAATTATGCATTGACATATTGTTTTTGAGTATGGTTTGTCTTACACATATATATTATAAAATATATTGTCCTACCAATCTAAGCATTGACACGAGTGAGCTTATCCTCATCATCACTTGCTATCTTGGATGGTAATGGCTTCTCATCTGGTTTTGACTTAAGGATTTTTCTAACTGAAGGTGGAACTGGACACTGACATTGGGAGTTTATACATCTCGCATATGTGTCGATACAATGAACATCTTTGCAATCATAAAAGGTCTTGCAGCTATGAGACTCTATCGTCTTGGCTTTCACTAGTGTCATGCCTATAATATCAAGAACTTGATTCATTCAATTATGTATACGTGACTCTAATCATATATGATTCAAGAAATGAGATAGACTTACATGTTAGTATTAGTGAGATGAGCAACAGAGAAATCGCTTTAGATGCCATTTGTTTTGGTGATTGTATATTGATAGTTCAAGAATATAAACAATGGTTATATAGGAGTGAAGAAGAAGAAAAATGAAAGGGAATGTATAGTAATAATACTATATGGTAATTTATTGTTGAATGTTGACCAATGTTAAAACAGAAATTAAATAGCTGGTCAAATAAATATATATATGTTATCTTTATAGTCTTCATTTTGAATTTTTTTTTCTAAATGAGAGCTTGTCCCTATCTCTTGTAGATTTGTCTTAAAAATTGTATGGTTTGTGTCAAAGTCAAAATTATAGATGGAGCTATGCCAAAAAAAAATTACTAAATATATCGAACCGAATCGAATATAAAAAGTGAAAACGAACCGATATATTTATTTGGTTTTCAACGCTGTGTTTTACAAATTTACGAAAAAATTGCATTTCGAAGTGAATCGAACCGATAACCGAATAAACCGTTATTTATTTTTTATTTTTAGTGTTCTTTTATTTTTTCTGTTTTTTTTTTTAATAATTTTTGATGATTTATTTATCTTTTAAACCGAACTAAACACAAATAACTTAAATAAACAAAAAAACGAATTAAACTTAAAAAATAATAACTTATCAGAAATATTTTAATACCCAAAACCAAATCGATCGGAGATGTTTTAATACCCAAACCAAACTAGTTAAAACTTTTGAACCAAACCAATTAGAACTTCTGAAAACCAAACATAACCGATGTGTTTATTCGATTTTAAAACTAAATTTCTAAAAAACCGAATAACAAAACAAACCGATGTATTTATTTGGTTTTAAACGGTGAGCTTTATAAATTTAAAAAAATTCGACTATCGACTACTACATGGAGCACAAAGCATCTTGGAAAAGCTTTAAAGCATGCATTTATTTATACAAAAATAAAGGTGGTCACAATAGACTCTAAACCCTAGTAGAAAGGGTGGTTTATAATCATCCTCAAAAAATAAAAATAAAAAAGCCTTACAAGAAACTAACACTTAAAACCCAAACCCTTGTGGTATTCAAAAACCAAAGCAAATTTTTCTAAGCCCATATAGCCATCACAGACATGCCTCCAGCACCTATAAGGACAGCAATATAAGCAAGTATTTGAAGCTTCATGTTACTTTGTAACTTTGATCCAAAGAACTCATGAGCCAAGAGATCAACAAGTGCCATATATATCAATAATCCAGCAGAACATGCGTTCAAGACCCCGACCACGATCAATGCAGTTGGACTAGTCTCATCATATGTCTTTTGTATTCCCATCCCTAAACCAATCCCAAATGGTGTTGTAACCGAGAAGAAGAACACTAGTATTAGATTCATTTTTCTTCCATATTCCGCCTATAAAAATTTAAAAATATATGTGAATATCAATGCACACGTACGTATATAAAAACTATATAATAACCATGCATGAATATAAAGAGAAATATTACTTGTAGAATACAACCACCAAGTCCCATTCCTTCAAAGAATTGATGAAAACAAAGTGCTAAGATAAGTGGACGTATAGTACAATAATCATCTGAAGCACCCATCGCTAGACCAATCACCACCGAGTGAACTATGATACCTAGTTCCAACACCTTCACCAAAATGTTAATGAGACTATAGCATAAGACTACAAAATAAGAAATGTGAAAAATATATATATAAATCGTGTATGTACCTGAGCAATAACTCTATTCCTACGAAGTTGACTTGTGTTATCAACGTTGACTTGTTTCTCCATATCATTAGATTCATTATGATTATCATCTAGGGGTTTGACTTCTCCTTCAGATTTACTATTTCTCTTCTTAGATGCACTCATGGCAAAAGAATCAATCATCATAATCAAACAAGCTGAGTACATAGCAATGAAAGTAGTGAAAGGAAACATTCTCCAAGGAGTTTCAGGTAAACATTTTGACTTGAGATCATCGAAAGAATCAGGTAAAACATGCATAAAACCAGTAGCTAAAATAACACCTGAAGCTAAAGCTTTAACGATCACAAACATATCTTGGTCAGGTTTTAAAGCAGGAATGGACTTAGATAACAATGGTAAACTAACACCGATCATACTCGCTGCTAAGATCGATGGTATAGCTATGAGTTTAAGCTTTTGTGCTTCTTTGTTATTGTGACATGATGAATCTCCTGATTCAGCTTTGCATTCGCTTACGTCACCGTTTTCAACGTTACCGGCAAGTGAGGTTAACGTCAAGGAGAGAAAGAGAATTATAATTGACATGAGTTTATAAGAAGCTTTTGAGGAAGCCATTGAAGAGAATGAGATGAATCTCTTGAGACTTGAGAGTGACTTTAAGATGAATGCTTTAGGTTAAAATGGTTTCTTTTCAATTTATAAAGATTGTAACGACAAGATTTTAATATTGTGTATATGAGCACGTGTTGTCGTGTGTTGTCTCCATCAGTACATACTTCTATAGTTTTATTTAACACACGATGCTTTGGTCCTAGTCAATGTTTGTCACGTGACAATGAAGTGAACACACGAATCCGTCAGGCTGGATATATTATAAAGTGTGGGATTTTAATTTTGATTATTA
Source organism: Leavenworthia alabamica (assembly GCA_000411055.1). Lineage (NCBI taxonomy): Eukaryota > Viridiplantae > Streptophyta > Magnoliopsida > Brassicales > Brassicaceae > Leavenworthia > Leavenworthia alabamica. Next base: position 120,541 of record KE156516.1, read on the forward strand.
CTTTAATATGTAATATCTGTTCAGTTTATAGAAAAAGAAAGAAATATGTAATATGAATAAAATTAACCTTATAACTAAAAATAAGAAAGAATCTGCTGAATTTTTTTCCCCTCCATAATATGTGAGAATATCTAAATCATTTAAGGAGAAAAATATTCAAAACAACTGTTTTTATATATCTTTTTAAAGAGAATAAAATATTTTGATATTTCTCACATATACAAATTAAATATTTTAAATATTAGATATATTATTTTTACTTATTTTATATATCGTCTAAAATAAATCTTATAATGGTAATAAATATGAATTTAAAATCAAATTATTATCCGTATATGCAATATTTTTAAATCCGACCCGTATATTAATCTAGATTATTTTCCGAATCACTGAATTACCGGATCGACCGCATGTTAATTTGGATTAATCACAAAATATTAATAAATATATATATATATATAATTATATAAATATATACTAAAATATATTAATAAAAATAATTACTTACATATCACAAAAAATATAATATTTATAATATAATATAATAGAAAGCATTTGAAATATTATATTATATTAATTTATTGTTGAATTTATAATATTAATGAAAATTATAAATAAAATAAAAAATAATGACTAGTTTATTTTCTTTGTATTAGAAAAATATAAAATAATCATATAACATATTTAAATTTTTTTAAGAGTTAAAAACAACTATAAAATATAATTTTATTTTTAAAACTAAATATTTTATAACTACTATAATTGTTTTAAATAATAATAAAATATTTTGAAATTTTTTTGACCCATAACCGAATTGGTCAAACTAGTCAGATGACGGGTTAATAGTACGTGTTTTCCAAATTTATACGAGCTATATAGTCCCATCTCAATAAAAATGTATTTATATTTTTGTGTTAAAGTATCAAATTTATTGTTTAAACAAGAAGTTCTTTTTTTTGTCATCTTTTCATTAAACCTTTGCAAACTGCCTATTAACCAAGAAGTTTATAACAATTTTGAATAGTAAAGAAAAAATTGTGACAAATTATAAAAAAAAATTTAACTATTAAAAGGGGCTTTCATTTTAAAACAATAAGGATTAATTATCGTCCACACATTGATTCAATAATGGGCTTTCACTAGGCCCATGGTTCTGCTAATGTAAAAGATACGCATTGTGTAAAAATCTCACACCAAACAAAAACTAAAAAAAAATGATCAATCTTGCCAAGGATCACTCTCTGCCCTAACTTCAGATGGTTCAATCACTTCTGCTTCACCATCTTTGTCATCTCCTTCACTCACACTCGAAATTTCTTCATCTTCTTCAACTCTGCCCCATCTTCCTCCAACAGCCATTGCCATCATCTCATATATCTTGTTCCCAAGCTCAGCCGGGCTATCAGGCTGCTCAAAAAAACACACATTACATCAGAAGATCAATACTTTTAACTAAGAAACAAGAATAGCTTTTAGATTACTTACAGTGAATCCACTTGAGATTATAGCAGTGTCATATAAAAGATCAACTACTCTTGTTGCTTCACTGCTCTCTGGTGCATTCTTACAAGCAGCCTATAATACAATCATAAGGCTTTGTTCTCAAGATACTTTGAGATTGAAATGAGACACTTACATTTAAGTCTTTGATGATAGGATGATCTGGATTAATCTCAAGAATTCTTCTACCTCTCATGAACTCTAAGCTTGAAGTATCACCAAGAGCTTGTGCCTTCATTAGCCTTTCCATATTAGCTGACCAACCAAATTTACCAGAGACAAGAACACAAGGAGAAGAGCTCAAACGATTTGAGACTTGAACTTTAGCAACTTTTTCACCAAGCTGTTGTTTTATCCAATCACAGAGAAGATTAAACTCTTGTTTAGCTTCTCTTTCTTTTACTTCATCTTCATCTCCAAGTTCCAAATCTTCTTTGCTGATATCAACAAATTTCTTTTCTTTGTATGTTTGTAAATTCTGAATCGCAACTTCATCGATTGGTTCAACCAAATATAGAACTTCAATGTCTTTTTGTAATAGTTTCTCCAAGAAAGGAGCAGACTTGGCACTTTTTAAACTATCAGTTGCAAGGTAGTAAATAGCCTTCTGATTCTCTCCCATGTTCTCGATGTATTCATCCAAGCTAGTTAAGTTTTCTTCATTCTTGGAAGAGTAGAATCTAAGTAATGGTGTTATACGTTTGTGGTTACCAGTGTCTTCAATACAACCTAACTTAAGGAATCTACCAAAGTTCTCCCAGAATTTCTTGTAATCCTGTATAATCATTTGTGCCATATTCATTAATATTCCAAGAATTCAAATGGTGTTTTAGTGAGATACATCATACATACCTCTTTGTTTTCACTTTCAGAGATGTCTTGAATCATGTCAAATGTTTTTCTAATCAGTCTCTTTCTCATGATTCTTACCTAAACATTATCAAAACAAGTAGAGTTAGGACGAGCAGGTCATATATAGTCAACATTTGAATCACTATGTTCACAGCTTACAATTCTGCTTTCTTGGAGAATTTCACGAGAAACATTAAGAGGAAGATCATCTGAGTCCACCACACCTTTGACAAAGCTCAAGTATCTTGGGAACTGCAAACAGATCACGAAACATGGTCACACGAATCTTCAGAGATCAGACACAGTTCTATGTGATCTACAATATGAACATAGACTTACCAGCTCTCCATCAAAGTCATCAGAGATAAACACACGCTTAACATAGAGACGAATGTTCTTTGTTTTCGGGTTTGTAACATCTTCATTGTTTAAAGGACCCATCCCAGGGATGTATAGAATGCTTCTGAACTCAACCTCACCCTTTAGAGAAACAAGGAGCATTAAGTCAATGAAACATTAAGGTGATTATATGTAAACACATATAACTAAAAATATAAGTACCTCAGTTGTGAAGTGTGTGTGAGCAAGTGGATCCAAGAACTCATTGAAAGCCTTCTTGTAAAACTCATTGTACTCTTCCTTTTCCACTTCCTTCGCATTGCGCATCTATTCAAACATACAAAAAAATAAGCAAGTCAGAACATCATAAAATGAGAAAGAAAGAAAAGAAAACACATTTTAAAAGCTCATTGCTCACCCATAATGGTTTTGTTTCATTTGCTAGTTCCCAATCCCAATACTTCTCAGTTTTAGTAGTCTTCTTTTTCTTTGGCTCACCCTAGAATCAAAATAAGTAACAATGTCATGTCAGTATATATAGCACAAGTAAAGGACACTGTCTTATGCACACAACTGAATCATGAAAATTTTTACCTCTTCTCCTTCTTTAACTGGTTCTTCCTCTTCAACCTACCACAAGTTACAAATTTTTAAGACCAAATTTACAATGTGAATACACGTTTTAAATAGTAAAAGGAACAACAAAATACAATCATCACCTCTATAGTTCTTGATTTCTCTTGCCATGTATAGATGGGAAACCCAACGAACTGAGAGTAATTCTTCACAAGGTTCTTGATTCTTGTAGACTCCGCAAATTCGTATTTATCATCTTCCTGCAGGCACAAATAAGCAGTCAAATATACATTAAAGACCTTAATATTTGACAGATGAATAGAGAAAATTACCCTTAAGTATAAAGTGATTTGTGTTCCACGGCGTAAAATGTTATCAGGATCTGTTTCTTCTCTGATCACATATGAGCTACTATCAGCTACTGATTCCCAAACATATTGCTTATCAGATCTGGGGCTTTTGGTAGACACAACAATCTGAAAGCAAGAGACAACTGATAAGTACACTCCTCATAACAATGAATAACACTAAGTAATAAAAGTCATAAGTCTTCACCTTTTCAGCAACTAAGAAAGCAGAGTAAAACCCAACACCAAACTGTCCTATCAAACCATTGTCAGCACCAAGATCTTTGTTTTCCTAAAAAACCAGAAAGATGTTAAAACAATGATTCTACAAACTTTTCATTAAGATTGAGTTGCTAACTAATAATTTTCAAACCTTAAGAGCCTTCAAGAATTTTGAAGTACCACTTTGAGCAATAGTACCAAGACAGTCTATAAGTTCTTCCTTTGTCATTCCAATACCAGTATCACTACACATTCACATCAAAATCTCTTTTAAACTAAACAGCTTTATATAATTGTCAATACTCAATTAACCCACAAATGAGAATGATCTCTTACGTAATGGTGATAGTCCCATTGTCAGGATCAGGTTTGATCCTAATCTCAAATTCTCCACCATCTCCAAGTAAAGAAGGTTCAGTTACACTCAAGAACCTCAACTTATCCAAAGCATCACTTGCATTACTAAAACAAACAAAACTCAAAATCAGAATTAACACATAAACACAAACACAAACACAAACACACACACATCAATTCTAAAACAATCACAAAATTTTGAACTCACCTTACAAGTTCCCTGAGAAATACCTCCTTGTGACTGTATAAACTATGAACTATCAAATCCAACAATCTACTAACCTGCAAAAAAATGAGAATTTTTAACAATCAAATCACAAATCTAGATATGCCCAAAAGATAAAATTTGAAACTTTAAGAGAAATAAAAAAGGAACAAACCTCAGCTTGATACTCAAACTTCTCAACAGGACCTTCTTCAGTAGTCTCCTTCTCCGTCACAGCGGCATCAGACTTAACAATGAAACGATTACATCTCTTGTTAAGATTCAAAGTACATGAAGAAGAAACACCAGTTCTTAAACCACAGCCAACACGAGGCAAAAACGTGGTTCTCAGATGAGAGAAACGTGAAGAAATCGGAGTGATTGGAACTGAAGTCAAAGGAGTTGTGTATAAGCTTCTACTCAAAGCCGGAGCCATTTTTTTTGGATACAGAGAAAAATCTTATCTCTCTATTTCTAGGGAGGAGCGAGTGTAGTTGAACAAAGCGTAACCTAAAAACCCTATTAAAAGGTTTAAGCTTTAAGATGAGAGTAGATGCTTCTAGAAGTGTAGACGCTTGAGAGTTGAAAGAGGCCATTTCATCGCTCTGTGGGATTTATCCGTTTGTATTGCACGCGCCTAGGCTTGAGAAGTTGAGAGATATTTAACGAAATTAAGGGGTTGTTATTAAATTAAAATTTAAAATAATTTTAGTGTATTTTAGTTTAAAAAGTAAATTATTATTTAATATAATGGTATTTTAATTATATTTTGAATAAATAGATATAATAAAATATATTAAAATTTGAATGTAACAAAATCAAATCAATATTAAATAACATTTGATTTTAATATATTTTTAAATCAACAATCAAATAATTAATTCAATAACAATATATTTTATTGTAATTTTTTTAAATATATGACTAAATAACACATGATTTTATTGTATTTTAAAATAAACTAAATCTATTGAATTAAAAATTGAATAATTCCACCTAAAGTTTTGGTTTATAAAAATAGTGAACAAATCAAAATTTAATTTAAATTATATAAGTGTTGAACCAATTTAATTGAATAAACTTAAATCTGTTAAAATTTAAACTAATTTTACGTATATTAAAAAATAATTAATTTTTTAATCTTTATTAATATATTATATAAAAAATATTGGTCAATCTATTAAAATAATAAAAATAAAACTAAAATTTTTATTAAATATTTATCTTAAAAACCTCAAATAACACTTAATAAAAGTTAGAAAAACAAACCTAAAACAACATTCTATTAAATTGGAATATAAATAGTTTATTTTTTATTTTGTATCAAACTCAAATAATTACTTGATTTTAGTTTTTTTTCTTAAGTATAAAATCAGTAAAACCAAACATGGAGAAGCTAAACCGAGACCACTTGCAGTGCAACTCACACGCTCAAGGGGCGAGTATACGTTATTGCTTGATAATCAGATGTAAAAGTTTATTGGGCCTCTATGATTGGGGAATGTTCGCATGAACTAGGCCCATATCAAGAAACTTAGCTTAAACAAATTGATCAAACTATTATTAGAACATATTAAAAAAAAATTCAAATTATCTAAAATTTGTAACACAAAATAATATATTTATATGACATTTATGAGTGGTGTATATATATATATATAATATATAAGTCTTGAATGTTAAAAAGAGTGTGGTTCATCGTAAGCTGGTGTGATGGTAGACAAACACAAAGCACGTAAATTTGTGAATTACAATATACTTAATATTTTTTTTACGGACCACATTTGAGTCTCTTTTTCCGATGTTTAGAGAATAGTTTCAAAGCAAAATCATATTTACCAAACTTTAGATTTGTGTATATTTTTTATATTTTCAGTTAATAATAAAAACGTATTTCTAGATTTATTAATATAATAATAATAAAGGTAATTCTCTTAAATATCATTAAATTTATTTTATATTGCATAAATATCACTAAAATTAATTTAAGACAAAAGTCCCATTTAATAATTCAATTAAATTAGATTTTATTTTTAAAAAATTATATAAATCTTAAACAATAAATACTAAACTCAAACACTATATACTAAACTCTAAACTTAAATACTAAATTCTAATCTAAGGCATTGAGATCGACAAAATGCTTTCCATAAGATTGAGAAACATGTGCTGACTCGAGCATTTATGTAGACTCATCGTCCTTTGTTTTCATCAATTTGCGAGAATATTTGAATATATTTAACCAAAATTTCATGGGGAAAATGAAAAGATTTGTTGTTGGTAAAGTTTCGATCTCCTAACAGTTAAAAAAGTTAAGTTAATATAACAATTCTTTACACAATATCGTGTGTATAAATATGGTTAGTTTTTGCTAGAGATTAATAAATTATATTTACTAAAGTGTATATAGTATGGTAGTTATATTATACTACATAGTATTTATATACTATGCAATAAATACAATTATTCTGGTTGTTTCGTGTAATCTATTACTCGTTAGTCGTTACGCTATTACTATTACCTATGTTGGAAATTAATTATTCACAGCATTATTTATCTATTATGATTATCCGCTTAAATAAACCATTTCTAAATATTTATCCTTAAAACAATGCTATAGAATATATATATATATATATAT
>KE156517.1:4515-50127 GCA_000411055.1 Leavenworthia alabamica
CATGGCCCGGACGATCCCGACCCCGCGGACATAACAGAGAAAAAAGGAAAATTGCAGATTTGCCCAAAAACTTCCTGTTTTTTTTAGGATTCGACCTAGGCATGTTTATACTCTATAAATACTGATTTTAAACCATTATTTAGGCTATATTTTCTTCTACATAAGAGCTTTTGAGATTCAAAACCTAGAGAAGATTACTTAAACTCTTTTACTCTTTTAGTTCAGTTTTATTATGATTTCTATTTCATTCATTGCTTGTTCATCTTTTGCTATGTTTGAGTAGTCACCTTGTTAGGTTAGGGATTTCAAAGGGAATAAAATCAATTATCTAGACATAGGGTTTATTTCAATTGATATTTATCTATTGTTGCTTTGAATTAGATTAGATCTAATTGCTAGTCTTTTATCTTAGGTTTTGATTCTATTCTCCAAAAAATTATAGAATTAACCTGAATTTGGGCTTTAGATGAGCGGATTCCTAATACATATGAAAGTTGAGTAATTAGGATCTGTGAACGAATCAAACTTGAACCCTAGAAAAGGTTATCAATAATTGTAACGACTGTTAGGTTGTTAGATAAAGATATTTGATACCACAATAGTGGATTAGATTTATAATTGTGTTTGAAGTTCAAGATGGTACATAATTAATAAATCTCTGAATAATTGTCTAGAAATTGATCTCTGAATCTCTGAGAATTCTCAATATCTAACGCTTTAGTTCATTGATTTTTATTTGTTTTTATATACAGTTTCTATTTAATTTACAATTGCAAAACAAACTCTCATTTTTTATTGTCTTAGCCTGAGTAAAATTTCTCTAATCTGTGGTGTAACCGTTGATCTTCGTGGATTCGATCCTTAAGTGCTACAACGCATTAGAGTATTTGCATAGACCCGGGTGCAAAGTCTGAACTATCACGTTTTTTCCGGAAAATACCGAAGATAGAAGAGCGGCTACAGAGCATGACGAGACGATTCTGGTGAGCATCTGGAAAGACAGATGGTGAAGCTGAAATGGTGTTTTTCAGGAGAATGATGGAAGGATTAGAGATTGACACGTGTCCTCTTATGTTCTTTTTATTTGGGCTTGTTTGATGTCTCATTTTAAGTGGATTTTATAATGTTACTAGGGGTTAATCCGTCCTTCGGACGGAATATTGTTTACAGATTAATATTATTATCAACTAATAATTTTTTTTCTTATAATATATTGTATTATACTTGTTTCATATTTTTATATGTAATTATCTGTTAAAATTAATATTTTTAAATTTTGTTGTAATTAACATATGATTAAAATTTCTACTATGAATTTATGACAAATTTTATTGATTATTAAATCTTTATCCATTTGTTGTCATTTAGTATTCTCGATGTCGCATTTTATGATTCATTTGGATTGTTGTAATTTATAGTATTCTCTTGAATATAAAAACGTCGTCATGATTCTCAGTAACACTTGTTAGAAACTTGTAGATTTTAAATTAATCAAACTTATTTTAATTTATAATTATGAAATTTATGTTATATTGATTTTATGTTTTTTTATTATTAACAAATATATTTGTCATTTTAAATTTAAAATAATTTTTCATGTTTATTTTTGAGAATTCCCGTTCCCGTCCCGTCGCATCCCGCCCTATATTTTATATGGAACATAAATGGGACACACTTTTATACTCTCGAATTCCCATCTCATTCCCATTCCCATAAAATCATGTTTGTCCACCCTTAATAACATGTATTTTCATATATCAATTATTATTTTAAAGATTTTTATTTAAATTTTTAGAATTTTTGTTAAATATCTAATTGTTAATATAATTTTTTTCATTTGGACCTCGAGTACAAACAATCAAAATTAAAAGAATTATGTTTATTCTGTTGAAATTGTTGTTTTTGTTTTAAATTTTATATTATTTTTAATTTAAACTTATACAAAATTTAAATCTTGATGTATATAAGCATAAATTCTGTAAAACGAATATAAAAATCAATTATAATATGAGGAGAAATTCATAATGAAAACTACAATTATTCATACTATAATTTATATATTTAAGATTAAATAATTATCTAAAATGTATAGATAAATCTAATAACACTAAAATTATTAAATTATTTCATTTTTATGAGTAAAATTTTTTAAATTTTTATCAAATTATTGTATTAATTAGTATGAAAATTAAAATGTAGTTAATATAATAAATTAATTAAATAAATAATTTAAAATTAATTAGATATTATTTACGTGTCTAAGACATTTAAAATGACTAGATATCTTCACGTAAAAAGAGACGTTCATATTGGGTTAATTAATAAAAACTTTTAAAATTTCATCTAAATTTATTTGGGACGTCAGATTTGACTACTATTGAGTGAAATAAATTAACCTCAGATTTTACTACTATTGAGTTAAAAAAAAGTAGTTATTTTTTTGGGACGAGATTATAACATCTGCGCCGTTTGATTCCTCACAAGAAACCTTCGTTCCTCTTTACACCAATCTCGCTTTCACATTCTCCGTGAGTTTTCTTCGATTCATGTTCAAATTCTTTTGCAGATCTCAAAGTTAATCATGTTTTGGAGGAGTTGAATATAGAGATTGATTAACCTAGCTGTTCCTTTGTTGTTGAAAAGCTTTTGACCTAGAATTATTTTATTAGGAATTGAAAATGTATTCTGAATTAGTTGATGATTTCGTTGTGTTTGTGATTATCGCTCTGATGTAGAAACCCTAATTTTGGGGATGCATTTGCAATCGCACAGTTTACTTTTACTGTTACATTTACATTTACGTTATCTTGTTTTATTTTTATTTTTTTTTGTATTCTCAGTTGTAATCATGGCTGATGAAAACACTGAGATTAAGGAAGAGCAAGAGGTAAGCTGGATTTTTGTTTTTTGATCGCATAGATTTTTTTTAATGGCTTGATTAATCATATATACTTGTATACATTAGCTTGCTCCCTTTGATCCAACCAAGAAGAAAAAGAAGAAGAAAGTTGTCATTCAGGATCCTGTCGAAGACGTAGCAGAGTCGTCACAGACAGATAAATCTGATTCATTGCTAGGTATTATTAAATTGTTGTGTAACATTTGTTTCTCAATGGTATTTGTGTTACTTAGTCTAATTCCCTTTTTTTTTCTGCAGTTAATGAGGGTCTTGAGAGTTCATTTGCTGGAATGAAGAAAAAGAAGAAGAAGCAAGTGAGTTTTTGCTTAATCTTGAATTTTTGTGTTTGATAATTCTGTGCTTCATATTTGTTTTTCTTTGATGTTTAGGTTGAATCAATCTCATTAAATGATGAAAATGTCGATGCTGGAGAAGATTTGGATGGTATTTTAAGTTCCTTTTTTTGCTAATTAACTCTCCTACTAGAAAGTAATATTTGAATTTTAACGAGAAGATATAGCAGAACATGTTAATGACGATGAAGAGGGAGAAGGAATAGTTCTGCAGCAGCAACGTTACCCCTGGGAAGGAAGTGAAAGAGATTACATATATGACGAGGTGAGTACTTCTTAATAGTTTTTTCTTTTGTAATAAACCGTATTGACAATGTTCTATGGTTATGAACAATGCTTATTATATTTGTCTTTAAGGCAATGTATCTATTTCAAAATCCCCTGGTTTTTGCTGATGGGACTTATATCTGCAGCTACTTGGTAGAGTCTTTAACATTCTCCGTGAAAATAACCCGGAGCTTGCTGGAGATAGGCGTCGTACTGTTATGAGGCCTCCACAAGTTCTTCGTGAAGGGACAAAGAAGACAGTGTTTGTCAACTTTATGGACCTTTGCAAGACGTATGAACAAACCCTCTTATCTTCTTCTTCAAACATAGATAATAATACCTATTCATTTCGATGACTATATGACATGTTTTATCTATGCAAAATTCAGGATGCATCGTCAACCAGATCATGTTATGTCTTTCTTGCTTGCTGAGTTGGGTACTAGTGGTTCGCTTGATGGGCAACAAAGGTTGGTTGTTAAAGGAAGATTTGCACCTAAGAACTTTGAAGGGATTTTGCGGCGATATATCAGTAAGTAACTTTTTCACTTTAGTCTCAGAATTTGAGTTTGCCATTAGAAGAACATCAATTTAGAGTTGTGAGTAATCCTTTGGTTTGTTTTTCTCAGCTGAGTATGTCATTTGCCTTGGTTGTAAGAGTCCAGACACAATTCTGTCAAAGGAGAATCGTCTCTTCTTCCTGAGATGCGAAAAGGTATAATTGTCTGATCAAGTGAATGAGTTGATTATGTTTTTGGGGTATGCTTTAGTGTGTCTGAATTTGCAAATGGGATACATGCTTTTTTGTAGTGTGGATCTCAACGATCTGTGACTCAGATCAAAGCTGGGTTTGTTGCTCGTGTTGGTCGTAGGAAGACTTAAAATTAAACAAAAGAGCTTGTTTATGGAGTTGGTTCTATGCTTCTCTTATACTACTTGTGTAGCTTTTGCTTGCTATGAGTTCAGAGTTTAAATACTTGTTTTGCGTTTTCTTTTGTTTTGGAATATGATGAAGATTATGAGTTTACCTCAAATATGGATAGGATTAAAACCTTGATCATGTGGTAACCATAAATCCATGAGGCTTTTTTTGCGTCAATGTTATTATACATGTTACGACAATATATTCTTCAGTAGAAGATCCTCTGTCTTCATAATCGGATGAAATTGATGTAAAATCACAAACATGCGTGACCAAGCTAAGACAAACAATACAAACCTATACAGACACTATCATACGACACACAGCAGCAGCATATATAATATGACACATTATCATAAAAACTATATTGACACACAGTTTTTTTTTTTAATTGACACAGTTTTACTTAGCCTTGAGAGCTTGAACATCTGTTAAGCTGCTTCGTCCTTGATAGAGACATCTGTCTTTTTGATGTCTGAAACAGGATAAGGGTTTTTGTTGACCAATCTACAAATAAAGAAATGTGAAGGTTGCATCGATCAGATTTGAATTTCCAGTGTAGTTATATAAAGGATTACATACCTGTCTCGTCTTTTCTCGAGGAATCGTTGAAGAGAATGCCTCCTAGCAATTGGTAGATCTGAATATGGAAACATATTTAAGAAGAAATAGTGAGAATATATTCAAATTTTCAATGTTTGAAGATGACTATAACCAGTTGAATAGTATACTAACCAGCCGCAGATCTACAAAACGACATTGACTGAGCAGCTGGTGAAGCTACAGTAGATGTGCTTGAGAAAGAAGTAGCTCTGTTCAATGCTGGCGATAGTATAGGAGTCACAGTTGTTGAATTCTTCGTCTCCGTGGATTTAGCAGTAGCTGCAATACGGAGAAGTTCTTCAACCTATATAAGCGTTGGATCAGAGACTCAGAGTAAGTGATAACAGCTAAATCTAAGCTTTTCATACAAGAACAAAAAAGCAGAAACGGACCAACCTTATCTGATGAAATACTATCAAAGACAGTAACATTGCCTCTAAAGAAAATAGTAAGTTGATTTAGCTCAGAGGATAACATCTCCATGGACCTTCAATACCAGAAGATTGAGAACAATCAAACACTTAAAGTAAATAAACAGCAATTTCAAACACATACCTAGCTTCGTGAATTGATTTCTCGATTGATACTCCACCTCCGGCGATTACATCCTTACCGCCGTTTTCAGCTTCAACTGAAGCGTGTGGCTCATCTTTCACCTTTGCCATGACCGGTTGATCCAAATTCGTAGATCTGTCTCTTTTTTTCGATTACAGGTTGAGTTTTTTTATTCCTGCTTCGTTCGCTTTATCTACAGTTCGTTTTAAGATCGGGGAACCTCCTGACCAGGATTTATCCTTCTCCGAAGCTACTATGATTTGACACGTGGCATTCGACATTGATATTTTTTTGTTTGACTTTGTTGCTCTGACAAGAAATGACATTTGTAGTTTAGAACGTGCGCGAATACAATACGTTGCCGTTTTGCATCATTTGGAAGATATTTCTGTTACTGTTCGTCTGTGAGCCTCCAAAATCCAAAAGTTTCGATAACAAATACTTTTGAAAAAAGGATAGATAATAAATTTTCATTTCTCAAAAGATTTTGCTCCATATAAATATAAATTCTAAAATTGTGCCTCATATAAGAAGAATTTCTAGATCCGCCTTAGAAGATCTGAAAATTTTAATAGAGAAATGAATTAATGAAATGATGTAATTTAATAAAAATTCTTATTTTAGTAAATTTTAAATTGTTTGTCTATATATAATTATTTAAAAATTAAGTAATCTATTGTTATATATCAAAAGTTATTTTATTTTGAAAAAAATATATTAAAAATAAATATGTTAGGTTATAAGTAAAAAGTACATATAATTTTTATTTTATTTTAAATTTTATGATGGATTTATTTATAATAAAATTTTAAAATTTTGGATAGTGATAAAACTAAAATTTTATTACATTTTGAAGAATATAATTATGACTTTTAACACACAATAAAATCCCAAAAATAAAAGAGAAGACCGGGTCACTGACCCTGGGTCAGGAAAATGTGAGGGTAAATTTGTCATTGGGCTTTTTCCTATTAGGGTTCCGAAAGATCTCATCTGGGTTTTGGCTCTCTGCTTCATTTCTACTCTTCGAAGCACATCTCAACACTTCAGGATCCTTTGGACTTGCTTCTTCTTCTTCTTCTTCTTCTTCTTCTTCTTCTTCTTCCTTCTAACCATCATTTTCCTTCACTCTGATCTTCTCGATGCCGGTAATGATTCTCTGTCATCTCTTTCATATCATATGCTTTCACACTACTCTTCAACTCAGCTATTTAACTTCACTTATTCCTATTTAGATCGATAGGATCTTCAAAGATGACGCTAATGAAGAAAAAGGAGAACGTGCAAGGATGGTGAGTCATTCCATTGACGATTTTTAGGGTTTTTTTTTTTCAAATTCACTATCACTGTTTTTGAATCTGATTTAGTATTTTCGTTTAGGCATCATTTGTTGGTGCAATGGCTATCAGTGATCTGGTTAAGTCTACCTTAGGTCCAAAGGGAATGGTAATTTCACATCTACTTCCATCCAAAAGCTTTTTCCATATTCATAGTTGTGATTGTTGTTGAATCTGTATTATTCTGTAGGATAAAATCTTACAATCTACTGGTAGAGGTCATGCTGTTACTGTTACTAATGATGGTGCTACGATTCTTAAGTCACTTCATATAGATAACCCTGCAGCTAAAGTTCTTGTTGGTATGTATACATTCTCCTGTAACATTTTGGCTTGAAGTTTTACAATTTGTTTTTTTGTTCACTTTTTGTATTTTGATCTGATTGTTCAGATATCTCTAAAGTTCAAGATGATGAGGTTGGTGATGGGACTACTTCTGTTGTTGTCTTGGCTGGTGAGCTTTTAAGGGAAGCAGAGAAGCTTGTAGCTTCTAAGATTCACCCTATGACGATTATAGCTGGTAGGGTTCTTGAAACTTTATATTAGCTTCTTCCCTCATGAGAATTGATGTCTAGTTTTGACGTTTTCTGATTTCTTAGGTTACAGAATGGCTGCAGAATGTGCTCGTGATGCTTTACTTAAAAGAGTTATTGATAATAAGGATGATGCAGGTAATCTTTATAGAGATTGTAAACCTTTGTTATGCAGAGTTATTAAAGTATAGCATTCTCATGTTTGTATTAATTTATTTTTATGTTGTGTTCAAGTGGTTCTGTGCTTCACAGTTAACTCCGGATCAGTGTTATTTACAGTATTGTGATTTGTTTCAATGCAGAGAAGTTTAGACAGGACTTGTTGAAGATTGCAATGACTACTTTATGCTCTAAAATTCTTTCACAGGACAAAGAACATTTTGCAGAAATTGCTGTGGATGCTGTTTTCAGGCTAAAGGTACCATCTCAGACTCATTTTGAAACTCACCCTTGCAATATGCTCTATCTTTTTCTTTCTCTATCATTTGACGAATATCATGAAAATAGGCTTGTCTCGTTGAACTATAAATTTATTTCCCATAGATGCATGAGTGTTATATGATCTGTCTCTGACATTCTGGTGTTGTCATTTGATTAGGGTAGCACGAACTTGGAAGCTATTCAGATCATCAAAAAACCTGGAGGGTCTCTTAAGGATTCCTTTTTGGATGAAGGGTAAGACAACACATGTGCCTTTGGGCCTGTTCAAAACCTTTTTCTATGAGCTCTTGATCTCTATTTTGGAATGTCATCATGTAATGTTGTGTTACTCCTTCTTTACCTACAGGTTTATTCTAGACAAGAAGATAGGAATTGGGCAACCTAAGCGCATAGAGAATGCAAATATCTTGGTAGCTAATACTGCAATGGACACTGATAAAGTGAAAATTTATGGTGCACGTGTTCGTGTGGATTCCATGGCCAAGGTTGCTGAGATTGAAGGAGCTGAGAAAGAAAAGATGAAAGACAAGGTGAAGAAGATCTTAGCCCACGGGATCAACTGCTTTGTTAACAGGCAGCTTATCTACAATTTCCCCGAGGAACTCTTTGCAGATGCTGGTATACTTGCTATTGAGCATGCTGATTTTGAAGGAATAGAGCGTCTTGGATTAGTTACAGGTGGTGAAATAGCATCAACCTTTGACAACCCAGAGTCTGTTAAGCTTGGGCACTGCAAACTCATCGAAGAGATCATGATTGGTGAAGACAAATTGATCCATTTCTCTGGTTGTGAAATGGGACAGGCTTGTTCAATTGTCCTAAGGGGTGCTAGGTATCCATTTCTCACTCCCTTTACTAATAAGACTTTGTGTAGACTTGTCTGTATTTAATTACCTTGTGCGGCTTCTGTGTTCTCTCAGTCACCATGTTCTAGACGAGGCTGAAAGATCACTACATGATGCCTTATGTGTACTCTCTCAAACAGTTAATGACAGTAGAGTATTACTTGGAGGTGGATGGCCAGAGATGGTAATGGCAAAGGAAGTTGATGAGCTTGCACGGAAAACAGCTGGCAAAAAATCGCATGCCATAGAAGCTTTTTCACGGGCTCTAGTGGCTATACCGACAACAATCGCTGATAATGCTGGTTTAGACAGTGCAGAATTAGTAGCTCAGCTTCGTGCAGATCACCACACTGAAGGATGTAATGCTGGAATCGATGTCATCTCTGGATCTGTAAGTAAACTCTATAAACAAAGCATAAAAACTTGGATTGTTGATTGGTGATTATTATCGTTGTTTGTTAATAGGTAGGAGATATGGAGGAGAGAGGGATATATGAAGCATTCAAAGTGAAGCAAGCGGTTCTGTTATCAGCAACAGAAGCATCTGAGATGATATTGAGAGTGGATGAGATTATTACATGTGCTCCTAGGAGAAGAGAAGACAGGATGTGAGAGACCCAAACACATGAACATGTCTTTGTTTTGGATCTGAATATGTTTTATGTTTTGCTAAGTAAAACTATTTGATCTTGTTTTGCTTCTTTTGTTTCTCTAAACTTATTTTGATTTTCAGTTTTAGTCGTTTGAAGAAATGTAAACTTTTGTTATTTACTTTTTATCCGTTTGTTTCTTCTCTTCTCAGCCACTAGGCCACGTGTTCTTTGGTCGGGTCGTGTGTTTTTAGTTTTACCATTACTGATACATTCTGATTTTGTTTTCAGTTTATGTTATTGAAGTATTTTTTTAGTAGTATATGACAATGATGTATGGTCGTCACCAACCTAAAACTACAACGCTGAGGTGGTTCGGCGTTGTAAAGTTTGGTCAACCAACCAAAACAAATTATAAAGCAAGAGCATATCAAATATATGGGACCTTATAATCGCCACTTTATCAATTTTGTCTTACCAGAAAAATTCAATGTTTCTATTGACTTTTGTTGCTTTAACTGTTATAGATCAGTTGATTAGAATTAATAAATTTCATAAATTTTAATTTCTTTTATACGAAAACAGTTAAAAAGTCTCATAAAAAAGTGCACCGATATGAATTCATAGTCATTAGTTTAGTTGACATGTCAATATTGGTTAAAACATATGCTTCTCAAAGGTGTTGTAATTGTATTTTCAAGATTTTAACCAAAACACTTTCTTTTTACTATCGTCCTTGGGAGAGCCTTCGTTTCAGTTGAGTTGAATACACGGCGATGCATATTCTTTAACGAAGAACGATTTAAATTAGGGGTGGGCAAACGGGAATTTGGGACGGGATTTTACGGGAATAGGAATGGGAGGGACGGGAACGGGATTTCCCAAAAATAAACATGAAAAATTATTTTAAATTTAAAATGACAAATATATTTGTTAATAATTACAAAAAACATAAAACTAATATAACATAAATTTTATAGTTATAAAATAAAATAAATTTGATAAATTTAAAATTTAAAAAACTCAAATAACTAGTTTTATAATTTTCTCCTATCATTAATTGTTTACTTGTTTAGCGATTTATCTAATATGATATATAAAATTATCATTAATGATATCATTATATTAATAGTTAATTATAAAATTTATCATATAAAATTTTATATTTATAACTGTTTATTATTATGTTTGTGAGATATATATATATATATATATTATAATTNATTTTTAAATGAAACGGGAATGGGATAGGACGGGACGAGAATTGTGTCCATCCCTAATTTAAATGTCTTCATTTTATATTGCTTTCGTTATCTCTAAATGTTGTCCTTGCGTATGAGTCAAAAGCCAGAAATGACGAATCAAATTATCATATAGTAATATATATTAACTTTTAAGCATAAATTAGGAAAAAAATAATACAGTAATTATCTCTTCTTTTGGTCATCGAATGGTCATCCTCCACTAAAATCAAGATAACAAAATCATAAAATAATGTTTCTCTTTTGGATGCTTTCGTAAAGAAAAAAAAAGAGAGTCTGACCTTATTAGTTGAAACCAGATGAGTATGACACCAACGGCACAAATGCATTGGTCACGTCACTTACTTCATTCTTATCGTAACTCTTTAACTTTTACAAAATTGCAATTTCCATACGTCATTTACTTCTTTCTTATTATCATAGTCATTTACTTTTACTAATTACAAATTTTGACACCTCTATAAAGAGTTTTTTTAATTTTAATAACATGAACCCCTATAAATTCTCTTATGAGTTTTAAACCCCCATTTTTATGTATGATCAACTAATAAAGATAATCTTTATAGTTTATACTAATATGTTCGTATTTATATTAAACATAAAAAATCATTTTTACACAAGGTCGGTTCAAAGAAAGAATCAATTTACAATTTAAAACTTGACACCTATTTTTGAAAAATATAAAAATCCTCCAAAGCAACTTTCATATTATATAATTAAGCTCAAAATAAACATAATTTAAAAGTCTATCAAATAAAAAAATAAAAAGAAAACATAGCAATAAAGTAAAAAAAAAAGCATGAGCAAGCAAAAATAGCTTTATTCGTCTTTAAAAAACGCATCTCATTCTCCATTTTTTCCTCCCCTTCTCTCTCTCTCTTTCACATCAGCAAAATTGCAGCTCAAACCTCATCATCACAATGAGTTTCTTCATTGAAGATTCTAGTCTCATACTCTCTCAACTTCTCTACAAAATGGCACTTCTCATCACTCTCTTGAGATGGATTCTCGCCTGGATCTTACGTTACCGATCCAGATCTAGATCCGTAACCTCTTCTCCTTCAATTTCACCACAAGTAATCAAAGAGAGCCTCTCCGTGACGACGTTTCGCCGATCTATTTCTTCGATCAACGACACGTGTGCGGTTTGCCTTGGGGATCTAGAAGACGGAGATGAGATTAGAGAACTCAGGAACTGTAATCATATGTTCCACCTTGAGTGTATTGATCGTTGGTTGGATTACGAATGTTGTAACGGAGATGATGATAACGAAGGTGAAGATGATAATCATCGTACGTGTCCTCTATGTAGAACTCCACTTCTTGCTGCTAATACTTCGTCATGTGGAGATTCGCCGGCGAGGAATGAACCTAGCTGGGCCGTTGAACGACTTCTTTACCTCTTCGGAGACGATCTTCTCGTCTGATTTTTGAATTTTTATCTTTATTTTTATTTCATTTTTTTTTTTACAATTTTAATTAGAATTACTTAGTGTGAGTGGTTAATTTGTAAATTGTAAGAGTTTAAAGGTTAGAATAGGAAATATGATAATAAAATCAATTAAAGTAAACCATCAGAGAAAAGTTTATGCAAAAATCATAATTTACATCATATGAAGTAAACCAATATCGACTTTGGTTTAATAATAGGTTTGGCATAACCAAATTTGCTTTTGCACTATTTTTTGCGTTTGCCTCAAACCACAAATTAAATAATATAATATATAGTTTCTCATTCCATCCTCACTCAAACATCATTGCCACCAAATAGTATAGATTCCACAGCCCTGGGTAATCGAATTAAATATATTAGATAATTGAATTGTTCAAAATTTTAAAATTTACCGAATAACCAAAAAAAATTTGGATTAATCTGGTCGGATTATGATTTATTCGGATCAGATTCATACAAAAAATTTCAGAATAACCGGGTCAAAATTTTTATTTATTCGATTATTCTATCAAAATTACACAATTTTAACTCAAAAATATAATTTAAATTCTAATAATCCGAATAAATTGAACATTTAAAACTGATACAAAATCTGAATTAGAAACAAAATTCTACCAATCGATTAACTGACGTGTATCCGATTCTGTTTACCCGGGGCAAAGATTCTAGTGGTTTATAAAGTTTTAGTTATAAGATATGCTTGCGAAATATTAAAATATACATTTGCACTTGGCAGTGAGGAGAAGTAAATGAAACACAGTCGTTTTGATAAGTAGGTCGACAGTGGGGCCCCCTCGTTAACAAAAAATTTGGGGTTTTAATAGAGAGAGAGTTTGATTGTTTGTTGCTCTCTATATCATCCTTCAATGGCATCGATACAGATCGATGAAACCGCCGATTCACTGATAGAATCCTTGCGTGAGGTTCAAACATCGATGGCTATGCTTCATTCAACAGTGGGTGAGTTACTCAATTCGATGTCTGAGACATTAAAATCCATGGCGGATATGAAATCATCACTTCTTCTTCTTCAATCTCCGACGGAATCACAAATTCCAGTAGATCCAGTTGAACAATCGACTATGGTGGATAGCTCAATCGTTGATAAAGATATGTCTCGTTACGTTCATTTGAAGAAGATCCAGATCGAGATGCCAGTGTTCCAAGGTGACAATGTAAACTCATGGATTAACCTAGCTGAACGATACTTTAAGATTGGAAAATTCACAGAGAAAGAGAAGCTTCATATACTTTATATGAGTGTTGAAGGTGTAGCTTTGACTTGGTTTAACTTTTGTGAGAATCATAAGCCTTTTGTAGATTGGAATGATTTCAAATCACGTTTGTTAGTTCGATTTGGGGATTTTAGATCTCCATGGGAACGATTACTCTCTCTGAAACAAGATGAATCTGTATTAGATTATCTTGGCAAATTCGAGGAACTCTCTACACAAACGTTGAATGTTTCTGATTCTCATCTGGAAATTATTTTCATCAAAGGGCTTAAAGAAGAGATTCAAGAGATGATTCATGTGATACAACCAAAAGGGATTCAAGATATCATTGCAGTAGCTCGTAGAATGGAGAATAGTTCTTTTTGCCATCTTCTCAATCCACCAATTGATAAATGAATGAATCAATCTCTCACCAGCTTTGTTAGGTTCTTGACTCATCTTCTAGGCTTTAGTATTGAGTGTCAATGCAATGGTAAACATTTTCTAGTGTGGGTTTGCTTTTGTTTGTTTTAAGATAGTTTCATGGATTCATGCAATTGCAGAAGTTACTAATCAGTGTCTTGTCTAATCTTAATGGCTCCACCATTGATTACTATGATTATATGCAATTTGAGGATCTCAATTCTCAAGGTTGTAAGATTCTATAAGATCTCAAAACCGCTACGTATGCTTGTCAGAACGCTGACTGTAAGTCTGTACCTCACTCGGTCCAGGATCCTTGTGCGCTGCACTGGACCCAGAGCGAATGCTTCGTAACGCTTTCAATGTGTATTTTTAGAAAATGGATCATCCGAGTGGTTCTGCAGGCTCGTCTTTAGCCCATGTCAAAGTTGATATTTGTCATGTATCCAAACAAAATATTAAAAAGTTAAAGAAAAAAGATCTACTAATTTTTTAAAAGATCCAAATTATTTTTATAACATGACAAAAATTATTGATGGTGTATCTTGGTTGCCCGCTACAAAAATTGATGGTGTATCTTGGTTGCTCTCTACAAAAATTAATTTCGGTTCGGGAATTTAGTGAAAGAACTAAGGAGAAGAAAAAATGTAATACCAAGATTATGATATGATTAACAGTAAGTAACAATGAATGTGAAATCGTTTTTATATGGCCATTTGAAATGAAATGCAAGATTATATAGGGGAAAATATGTGTTCATAACTAATTGTTTTACCAATATTGATCAAAGATTATTATTTCCAACTTGATTGGGACTATGTGTCAATGCCTCAATGGTAGAATAATTGACTACTGATGAGTAGGTTGTATCCAGTTAGAAATTTTTTAAATTAATTGTAAACTTAAAAAATATACTATTTAAAAAGCGACTAAACTATTACTTTAGTATATGATTGGCAATGAGCCACAATAAAAATTTACAAAATAATATTTTATAATTACAAATATTAATATCTAAAACATGTGTTCCGGAGATAAAAATAATATTTAATTTTTAGTTATTAACTTATATTCGTTTAATAGTTTTAACTAGTCAGGTTTTATTTTGCTGGATAAAAATTTATATATTTACATTTATAATATTTGTGAAACCAAAATGATGTTATGTTATTACTTATTTTTAATCATTTATAATATTGGTTTGTTTGCATTTATAATGTTTTTAAAAAGTAAAAAAAAAATCAATGTTTCTTTTGTGTCCATCTTCCTGTCAAGGTAAAGGGTCTTCAGCTTTTTCTTATTGCAGCTTGGTATTGGATTATATGGTTTTGACCCAATTGTATTTGGAAAAGGATCCAGTGCAAACCCAATATATTTGTGATTGTTGGAAAAAATATAAACCAAAAAGAAACACACAAAAATTGATTCAATGCAAACTTTTTGTCAAATAAATAAGCCACAACAACATTTTACAAAATAATATCCTTACAATTTCCAATATTGATGCTTAAAATAAGTGTCTATTGTACTTCAAGTCAGTCAAGATTAGAAATAAACGTAATATTTACCTTTTAGTTACTAACTTATATTGTTTTACAACTTTAATTAGTCAGCTTTTATTTTCTTTAACAAAACCTAATACATTTTGTATTTATAATATTTTACAAACTGAAAGTGATGTTATGTTTTTATTTACTTTCATGTTATAGTTTTTAACTTTTTATGAGATATAATTATGTTTTTTTTTACATAATAATTAGATTATTTATTACATTAAGTTAAATTTAACAATAAATAATAAATTTATTTCATTAAAATATATGGGTTCATAATTAAGTGGTAGACCAATTGACTGCAGATAAATAAGTCACCAGTTCGAGCCCGATTGAGCTTTGTAATTTTTTTATGATAAAAATATAATGACTAACTCAAAAAATGGAATTTTTAAATACAAAGCTTTTCAAAAGCATTAATCCACTTGAGGACGACACTTTTAAATCTATAAGTGTTGTCTCTCCTTCGCCGACCATGTTTTTCTTTGTCAACGACATGCTTCTTCTTGTTAAGGTGAATCACCCTTTTCTCATAGATGTGGTGTATGTTTCTCTCTATGGTGTTGGTTTTGGTGGTGACCTCTCTCTAGCAATGTTCTGTGCCACAAATTTTGACGTCTTGGTTTTTCTTCTTAGCTCTCAACGATGAGATGAAAAAGAATTCAATGTAATCTCAATTAAGCCCGGTTTGGCTATAATAAAATTATGTTTATAGTTTATCTAGTAATTATTATTTTGTTTAATGAAATAATATATTTTTTTGTTATAATATTTTAGAGATCGAAAGTGATGTTATGTTATTATTTATTTTTATGTTATAGTTTTTTATGTAATATAGTTATGTTGTTATGTTATATGATTATTTTATTATTATTTACTAGAATAATTTCAATTTAGCAACAAATAATAAAGTACAAAAAATGATTTTATTAAAACATATGGGTCCATAGTTCAGTGGTAGAGCAATTGACTGCAGATCAATAGGTCATCGGTTCGAACCCCGTTGGGCCCTATGTTTTTTCAAAATTTCATAAGAATATTTTAAAAAGATATCCTTATAATTGCAAATAGTGATGCCTAAAATATGTGTTTGTTCAAAATCAGTGCTAGAAATAAAATCATTTTTACCTTTTAGTTATTAATTTATATTTGTTTTATAAATTTGATTAGTTATTTTTTATTCTTTGTGATCAATAAAATAAGTTACCTCTATTTAGGGTCCTTAAACATTTATTCTAAAGAGTTGGTATGATCATAGTGGATAACAAACAATACTAACCAATTCTAAAAAATATAAAAGTATCTCTATTGGTTTTAAAGAGGGTTTTTAATATTTTAAAATAATAAATTGTATAGAGAATCGTGTGTTAAAAAAATTATTTTAAGAATCAGTTCCTAATTAATAGATTTTACAATCGATTCTGAACTGAAAGTTTTAAATTTAATAAGAAAAAATGGTAAAAACTCTTAATGGAGTTGTAACGGTTGGAGATGGTTTAAGAGATAAAAGTCCATATTCTGTGATGGTTCTACTCCACATAAATCATTATTACTAAATATACAAAAAGATTTAAAAAAAACTTTACAAATCAGATTTTTTTACATTCTAAGAATTTGAACACCTCTTCAATTCTGTTCCTCATTTTTGTTAATCCATGTGTCATTGTCATGTTTAAAATAGGAGATAATTTCTCTTATGAATTAGTTTACAAAAACAAATTCAAATTCAAATCAAACATTTCCTTTATAAAACTTTAAACTGATTATTCTAAAGTACCTCGTTTAGTGTTGTTCTTCCATCCGCTTTGAACCGAAGATATGAAAATTATTATAGCAATATGTAAATTTATTTTCAATTTCAAAGAATTTATAAATGATTAAATCTAACAACTTTCATATTATTTAATCTCTAGGGTGTAAGGTTGGGAGACTGGATTTTGATATCATCCTCAACTTCAGAATCAAATTACATACAATACAAAAAATATAAACAAAAATTATTTTTAATTTATTTGACTATTTCAACAAATTTAAAATTAAGTAAAGTATATTTAAATAATAATAATAATAATTAATTTATCTTATAGGATTTACAACAGTGGCCTACATGTTCAAAATCATAATCTATACTATAAAGAAAGAATTTTATTTTTATTTTAAAAAATAATTCAACGAAATTTCTCAGACTGAAGAAAAAAACATTTCATACGTAAAAACAATTGCATTTTTCAGTTAATATTATTTTAGAGAATACTGTATAAGTGTTTTCTAGAGTTATAATTTTAATTGTAAAATCATGTTTTTAATAAGTTGAGCTGCCATAACTTTTCAGTTTTCCCCAAAATAACCGATTTAAGTAATGTGTCATATTGTTTTGGGCTTTAAGACCTTAGAAAGAAAGGCCCAATAAAGAAAGATGAGCCCAATTTAATCGAGACTTGTCGAAGAAGCCTTTGCCCCCATTTAAGTTTCAGAGTTTCGCCATTTCCCTCCACTCACGAAGGTCTCTTTTGCTTCCCTCGCTTTCTCTGGTAACACGAATCTGTTCTGATTGAGAAAGATGACGACAATGGAGCAACGGAGAAACCAAAAAATTGTGCAACAACAAGACGATGAAGAGATTCAGCACGGTCCTTTACCCGTCGAACAGCTTCAGGTACAATTTCATTCCTAGTGGAAATTTACCTTCTTAGTGCATTAGCTTTACTAGTTCTTTCGTTAGTCTAAATGGGCTTGACTTAGATTAACTAAATATTTCTGCTTTTTGTCTACAATTTGATCGTTTTCGCGATGTGGGATAGGTGTGAATCTGAGCAAGAATTGTCGTTACGTATTGTAGAGCAAATTGGTAATAGGGTTTCGTTTAATCTAAGTTAAAGTTAACACTTTTGGGGGTTTTTAGCTAATCCATGTTCAGTTCTGTGAAAATTCTCTTTTGCGGTGACTCCATTGTCATATAATTTCTGTGTGTCTTCTTAGTTCTTTTAATTTGTATCCATAAAACACAAACGAGAGATGAGTCAGTGTTTATAGTTCTTCTGGTTCTCTGTAGTTATATATTATCTTTTTCATATCTTCAGGCGGCAGGTATAGCTTCTGTTGATGTAAAGAAGCTTAGGGATGCTGGTCTCTGTACTGTTGAAGGTGTTGCTTATACTCCGAGGAAGGATCTCTTGCAGATTAAAGGAATCAGTGATGCCAAGGTTGACAAAATTGTAGAAGCAGGCATGACACATGATAAAGATTTCGCATTTATTCTCTGTTAAATACATAAGGCATCTTTGATGCTTCTATAGTTTTTACATTTCTTATTTGTGTTTTTTTCTGTGACAGCTTCAAAGCTGGTTCCTCTGGGTTTCACAAGTGCTAGTCAGCTCCATGCTCAGAGACAGGATATAATTCAGATCACCTCTGGATCACGGGAGCTTGACAAAGTTCTTGAAGGTTAGTTCTGATTTTTCGATGCATCTTAAAATGGCATTTTGTTATTGTGGTATGATGCCTTTACTTTCAATAGGTGGAATTGAAACTGGATCCATCACAGAGTTATATGGCGAGTTTCGTTCTGGAAAGACTCAGTTATGCCATACACTGTGTGTTACTTGTCAAGTAAGAACCCTTTTTCTGAATTTACCAATCATCTGTTGTTGCTTATTTAGCAGAAAACAGTGATTTTGAAATTGTTCTTACATTTTCATAAAACTGAGATAGATATTCACGCTAAGGTTCATGTTTAAATGATTAGCTTCCCATGGATCAAGGAGGTGGAGAGGGAAAGGCAATGTACATTGATGCCGAGGGAACATTCAGGCCACAAAGACTCTTACAGATAGCTGATAGGTATGTTATTTGTGTAACACATGAGATTACAATGGTGTTCTTGTGAAAACATATTCTGTAAGAAATTTATTGAAATGATGCAGATTTGGACTAAATGGAGCTGATGTATTGGAAAATGTTGCATATGCGAGGGCGTATAATACTGATCATCAGTCAAGACTTTTACTTGAAGCGGCATCAATGATGGTTGAAACAAGGTGTGTTGAGTTTTTTTCAGGTGTTCAGTTCCATTATGCTTATCATGAGAGTGTTAACTATGAAAGTCATGTTGACCCTATTGACACAGGTTTGCTCTTATGATTGTGGATAGTGCTACTGCTCTCTACAGGACAGATTTCTCTGGAAGGGGAGAGCTTTCAGCTCGACAAATGCATCTTGCAAAGTTCTTGAGAAGTCTTCAGAAGTTAGCAGATGAGGTGAACATTCAGTAATACTAACTGGTTCCTTTTCAAAATTGCTCGGACGCACCACCCTGAAGTTTTCTCTTACATGTTTAATGTGGTTATAGTTTGGTGTGGCTGTTGTTATAACAAACCAAGTAGTTGCTCAAGTAGATGGTTCTGCTCTTTTCGCTGGTCCACAATTTAAGCCAATTGGTGGGAATATCATGGCTCATGCTACCACAACAAGGTCTGTAACGTTTGCAAATTCGAATCTTAGTTTCCATTTTAGAGGGTTTATTGTTTATAATTCTCATTTATACAGGTTGGCTTTGAGAAAAGGAAGAGCAGAAGAGAGAATATGTAAAGTGATAAGCTCACCATGCTTGCCTGAAGCAGAAGCTCGATTTCAAATATCTCCAGAAGGTGTAACAGATTGCAAAGATTGAAGTTTATGGCAACACAGTGCATATGCCTTTTGTTTGCAAGAATAATCCATTTCAACTGTAATGTGAAGAACCCTTCTTATATTTTTTGTTATCACAGTGAAGATCAATAACAGATTGTGTAAACATACTTTGGTGATGAGGCAAGCGAAAAGATTTGTAAGTAGTTTATCCCTGTAATAGAAGTTGCTTACTGATTTGTAATAGTAATAATTTACTATATAATAATAATTATCTTTAATGTTGTTGACATACGAAATAAAAAGGATACTTAATATTAAACTGAATCCAAAGAAAGAATCATCAAAATCTTAAAGATAAAGAAAACTCAAACAAGACAAAAGATGAAGTTGAAAACCCAAAGAATCAAGACTTCGTTGCTTCTACCTAAAACCAAATCACAAAAAGTCTTTGTTGTGTAATAATATCTTTACCTATAAAATCAAGAGATTTATCTCTTTGCTTATTCACAAAACAAAACATTATCTATAAACCAAAAAATAAAGAGAAAGAGAATGGCTAACTTTGGAATGGACCGAGTTTACGAAGACTTTGAGCTTACAACTAGATGGACCTCTGAACCAGATGCTGAAATCCTTGTAGCTGATCTTCCAGGTTCGTTCTCCTCCTCTTCTTCTTCTCAATCTTCTCAATCTTGTTTATTCGTGTTCCTTATACTACAATGAAACTCATAAGCATTTGTATTCTTTGGTTAGGATTCAAGAAAGAACAACTTAAGGTAGCTGTAACCACAACAAGGAAACTAAGACTAGTAGGAGAACGACCAACTAGTGGAAACAAATGGATTCGTTTCCACCAAGAAATTCCCGTTCCATTAACTGTTGACATCGACTCAGTTTCAGCTATGTTCAAAGATAACAAACTCTACGTTAGACATCCTAAAGTCAAAACAGAACTCCCTCAAACTAAGCCATTATCACCAGTAAAGCCACCAGTGATCATGAAACCTCGTGATCAGCACGTGACAAAACAAGGCCAGGGTTTAAAACCAATGGTTGAGAAGCTGACAGATCAGCAAAAGGCAAAGGAAGTTATTGGTGAGGCTAAAGAATCTTGCAAGGAGAAAGACAAAGTTGGAGCAAAATGGTTGGAGAAGTATAAAGAAGCAACTGGAAATGTAGTTAATGAAGCTAAGAAGAAAAGAGAGTTAATTTGTAATTTGGCTGCTTCTATTTCATTGGTTTTGCTAATCTTATTGTATGCTAGAAATGCACTGCGCTCATCTTTTATGTGGGAAACTGAGGAATGAGTGACCATAAGAATCTGCAACTCATAATGTGTATACTAAGCTTGGCCATGAAGGATATTCAAAAAATAAATAAATATTTTATTTACTATTTTATTAAATAAATATTAATAATGTAAATGTTTTCAAATTTGAATGAAATGTAAATTTAGAAATTATATTCAAACACAAAGTCAATTCTAAAATAATTCTACTTTATATTAAAAAATTTTTATCTATTCGGCAAAAAATAGATTTACAAAAAAGATATTAGGTAAAAATAGATATTTGACAAAAATAAATATTTAAATCTGATTAATATATATATATATATATTTTAAATAAATATAAGATAATTTTAGATATTAAAGTCTTCTACATCATGTCTAAAGTTCGAAATCTAGACAATACAATTATTACATATTAAAAAATGTAAAAGTTTTCTACATGTTCCGGTGTGCACAAATAGTATCGTCCGTCGTAGTCTTGTGTTGCGGGAAAAACTTGTCCATCAGAAAGAATGTCTGCAAAACTGTCCATCAAAGATCCGAGTGTTGCAGGAAGAGGTTATTCTCATAAAGATATAAAGATACCGTAAGTTGAAATTGTTGTCGTATTTACCAAAAATCTGTAATGTAATACTAAGATGTAATGTATTATAGATAAAAAAATATCCACCGTTTCTGTCTTTTGACAATCGGTTTAATTAGTGGTTTAAAACAAACCAACCTCATAATTGTTTAAAAGTCAATCTTAAACCGATGACCAAGAATTGGTAATTGTTATACAATTCTGTTTCAATTCCCTCTTTCTAATTTCTTTAAAACGGTCGGTCTGAAACCTGAAATAAATTCCTAAATTGAAAAAGAAGAACCCTAGAAGAATCTTAGTTTCTGGGAAAATCAAATAAAGGGAGAAAGAAATCTACTCTTACTAATCAGATTCCATTATATTACCTTCAAATTTCATAGCGATGTCTGGATCACCAATTACAGGATCCAATCCAGATCGGAATCAATCTCCGACGAGTTCCAAGTCTGTGACGCAAACAATAAAGGGTTCACATCAATTCGTGATTCAAGGTTACAGCTTAGCGAAAGGGATGGGTGCAGGGAAGTATATAGCGAGTGATAATTTCTCCGTTGGAGGTTTTCAATGGGGAATCTACTTTTACCCTGATGGTAAGAATCAGGAGGATAACTCTGTATACATCTCTGTCTTTATCGCATTGGCTAGTGAAGGTTCTGAAGTTAGGGCTCTTTTTGAGCTTGCTCTTGTTGACCAGAGTGGAAATGGAAATCATAAGGTTCATAGCCATTTTGAGCGTTCACTTGAAGCTGGTCCTTATACTCTCAAATACAAAGGAAGCATGTGGTACGATTTGTTTTTAACCATATTTGGTTTCTGCATGCATGAGCGTTATCTGACACTTGATTGCTTACCTTTATTTTGTTACGCCACTATATGTTTACTGGCTGTTAGATCATAACAAAGAGGAGAAAGATGTGAAATATGATCACATGAATTAGAAGATGCATCATGTTAATTTTAGGGTACTAGCATGTCATAGTTCGGTTACTCTATTTGAGAATCCTGGGTTTGTTTGGAAGTGACATTGTTATAGCTGCTGAGTGTATTTAAAATTTGTGAACTGCTAAGGAGGAATCTAGATTTGAATTCTGTCACTGCTGCATGATGTTCCATGTTGGTGGTATAAAGCATGGAAATTGAAGAATTCAGCTAGTTATAGTCAGTGTAGTAACATGTCTCATGAATAATGCGGGTTCTTGATCCCCTTACCAAATCTTTTTTATGAGAAGGATACTATGGCAAAAAGTAAGATGTGGGTGTGTGACTGTGTTCATAAGGCAATTATGCAAAGAAAGCTGAATGGGATATGTATAAGTTTGAAGGTGTTTTTCTAACTGAATTGTCTGCATGTATCCAAATATAGCTTGTGTTTAAGTGTTAACTAGAAACCTTTTCTTAGTTTTAGTGGAGAAGATGTGTCTGCTGTTCTTCCAGTTCCAGTTTACTCTGATCCTTTTTATAAGTGAAAAATTTGATCTTCTCTTTGCATTTTCCTTTTGCTTACTATCTGCTTATTCAAGCTCCTCGAATTCTCTTTTCTTCTTTGTGGTTTGATTTAGGGGATACAAGCGTTTCTTTAGACGTTCCTTGCTTGAGACATCTGACTACCTTAAAGACGATTGCTTGAAAATCAACTGTAAAGTTGGAGTTGTGCTTTCAGAAATACATTTCCCAAGGTTACACTCTGTTAATGTCCCTGATTCAGAACTTGGATCACATTTTGGAGTTTTACTGGATAGCATGGAAGGTTCTGATGTCACTTTCAACATTTCTGGCGAGAAGTTTCAAGCTCATAAACTAGTACTGGCTGCTCGATCTCCATTTTTCAAGTCTAAATTTTTCAATGAGTTTGAAGCAAACAACACAGAGGTTACTATCAATGATTTAGAACCTATGGTTTTTAAGGTACAATACATCACTGATGGTTATTTTTTAAACTTGTTTCTGGTTTGTTCAGATCATTTCCTTTATTTATGCTCTCTTCCTTCCAGGCTTTGCTACAATTCATGTATAAAGATTCTCTTCCAGAAGATGTGGAGCCTGTAACAATGCATACACTTGAGCGCTTAAAGCTGTCAGAGATATACGATATGTTGATTGTAAAGGTTTTAGCAGCAGCAGACAAGTACGAACTGAATAGGCTAAGATTGTTGTGTGAATCTCACCTTTGCAAAGGCATATCAGTAAAATCTGTTGCTAAGATCTTAGCAGTAGCTGACAGATATAATGCTAAGGAACTAAAAGGTGTTTGCCTAAATTTTACTGCCGATAACCTAGCAGGTATGTTTCGAGATCGCATTTTTAAACTGTTTTTGAATATTAGGTCTTTTGTATGCAATTAAGGTGTGTGATGGTATCAATAGATTTACTGTTGTGTTTGATTTGGTGGGGTCTTTGATATTGCAGCTGTTTTGGAGACAGACGGTTACCAACAGATGAAAGATGAATGTGTTAGCCTCCAGTCAGAGCTTCTGAAGGCGGTGGCTGGTCATGATGAAGGCAGCAACAGTACCGGAGGAGAAAGATCAGAGAGCGTGTGGGCACAACTATCTGACGGCGGTGGTGATACCAGCAGCCGACATGTTAGACAACGAACTACGTAGAGAGTCAATATTGGATTTGCTCAGGTTAATAATATAGCCGTAGAGAGGTATATAGTTATTTTTTTTTTCTGTATTTCTTTCCTCAGTTTTTTAAAGTACCTCAAAAGATGACCCTAACTCTGAAAGATGAAATCTTTCACACTTTTCACCTCAGTAACAGTTTCAGAATTAATCTTCTGTTTGTGTTTTACATGTTTTGTATGGCATAGTAGACTAAATGTGTGTTTTTCAGGAGGAAATATTAGTTTGTTCATTGTATAATAAGATTTTGAATATTTAGTTAGAATTTGGTAACCTTTTATATAAACTTGTTAAAATAAATGTAGTTTGTCCATTTGCATTCTCTTTCATCTCATCCTATTCTCAAGCCTTATTCCTTTAAGAGTGCGAACCCTTCTCTCTTATCTCCAAGGCCTGTGTAAAGTTGCATATCCCGACTATGCCTTCTTCACCTCCACATACTATACAGTCACAACCCACGTCCACAGAAAACAAGTTTGACCAAAATCAGTGCAGCATTCTTTGTGGTGGTTCCACAGAGATAAGGCACAACGGTTAGTCTTCAACAACTTCCTAAAACCGATAAGTGCGAGTCTACCGTCACCAGATGCTGAGACAATACAGGGAATCTCGAAAGAAAGAATGTAGACAGGACTAGTCTGAGGCTTCCATTGAGATATAAGTACAACATTTTTTTCACAACCGTATCTTCTGATCTCAAAACATTTTAATATATCCATCTTCTCCACCACTAAAGAGGAAATCCCCAGTATGGCTTCTTGTCAGAGAGTATGTTGTACCCTGATGAGCATCATGTCCCAAATATATACATCAGAACCTGATGTGCAAGCGAAGCTGGTCTCATGAGGTGCATGCCCCCAAAACCAATCACTATGCCTCAAGGTTTTTAGACAATTCAATCGATCCCATATACGAACTGACATGTCTCATGAACCACTAAAGATATTTCTCATGTCCTGGCCAAGAGATGTAATAGGACCCTCATGTCCCCAAAGCCGAAACTCGGTCTTCTTCTTCTGAAAACCTGTGAGATCAAACAGGTTCCGGAGACCACCATCAAGTGATTTCCCACAATGTATAAATCCATCAGTACCACCAGCTACCAACATCTTAGTATCAGCCGCAAGGACCCTAATAGTGAAACCAAGTGGGTTGGATGCTACAATAGACAAGCCTTCTTCCATGTCCCACATCCAAACAATGGAATCATATCCACAATTGAAAACGAGATTAGAAGAAGCTAAGAGAAAAACAATCCGAACTGCATCAGTGTGACCATAGAGGGTATCAATACTATAACGTCCTACTCCTAAATTCTCTCTCAACAAACAGCTGTTTCCGTGATTCATCTTGAGAAAATCGTGAATTCGTAGCACCAAAAACAACAGGGAAAAGAAATAGATTCGTTGACCAGATAAAATAATAAATTGATAAAAACTTAAATCAGGTCCTCTCAAGGGAAAAGATCCTGCAAGTCGATGATGTCTGCAAGAACACCAGCTGCAGTGGTGTCGTTCCCGGCTCCGGCACCTTGAATCACCAAAGGCTGCTCCTTGTAGCAACGGCTATATATCTCTACCTGCAATTTTCCAATCAATTCAATTATGTATCTCAATACTCACAAGAAAAATCGAGAGGCAAGTAGTTTGTTTGTGTTTTTGAGATAATGTAAGCAAATGAACCAAACTATATATGAGAATCTCATGTGAACTGAGCTAAGAGACCAAAGTATTTGTCTTCATTTTCTATTCCAAGGCAGTTCAGAAAAAAAGTTTAACAAACTTACTATGTTGTCACTGCCTCTTAATCGTCCCAATGGTGAATCTTTTGGAACTTCTCGAATGCCAACTTCAACGCTGCAAAGGGAGCAAGAAAATTCAATATCAGAATATTCCAACATTGTACACTAGCATTCTATTGGTTCACATAAGTTTACCATTATAATTAGGAAACACTTGTTTTCTCTAGCTCAATTAAATTAGCCTTGAAGCAAATTACTTTTAAGTAATTGAATGTTGACTGTACGAAACAAAAGTTTGGTTGGGAAAGTAGCGAGAGTAAAGGTAACTGTTATTATTACCTTGAGTTCTCAATCACACAGACATAACGAAGTACACAGCCATTTGATGAAGCTCTTTTAACTCTCTCTTCGATGTTCTGATCAAGTTTTACTATTTCATTATGGAGAAAATCATCAACAGACATGAGTCCAGGTCCCATTGCTTCAGGGTACAAGCTCTCTATCTAGAGTGATACAATAAACTACAAAGGTTATGTTCATCAAAAGGATCAAGATCTGAAAATGAACATTAAGACATATGAACCAAGTTCAGACAAGGCTGAGATCAGCATGTCTAAAGGCCAGTTCAAAGTTTCAAACTTCATCATTAAAGACATATGAACTAGAATTCTCCAACCAAAACTCCAAGTTTTCAACTGGAATTTGAGTCGAAGAAGGTTCATCAAACATAAATCACAGCATAGAATTCAAAAGATAGAAAATGAAAAGATTTGAATGTGGTTCACACCTTTATGCTATCCATAATTATCCTCTTCCCAAGAAGTCGAGCAAGGATCAAAGCCTATGACAGAAAAATAAAAAGTTGAGATCATAAAAGTTTGTACAAATATATTCAGTACATAGTGTTTGTTTGAATTCTTATCAACAAAAAAATTGCTTGAAATGAAAAATTTATGGAAATATCAGTGCATCGTGTTTAATTGCAGTGAAGCATTGAATACCAATATCATCATGAAATCAAAGTCAAGCAAAATATATTGTTTACAATAAGCACTAGAAAAACCATGACTACTTATTTGCACATCACTCAAATTAGAAGAAGAAAGCAATTTGCCTGGTGGACTAATGATAACATCACTTACATAAACAAAGCTATCTATGCACTTAACTCTCACAGGAAAGATTATATCTATCCATCCATACCTTTCTAGCAACATCCATGCCACTCAGGTCATCGCGTGGATCTGTGAAGTAAACCAAACAACATGTCAATCAAACATCAGGCCCGTGGCTACGTTGAGACAAAAGAGGCCATGGCCTACGGCCATTTAAAAAAACAATGTTATTATATATATGTATATGTGTATATATCTGTAATATATATGTATATGTATATGTATATATATAATATTCTATCGCCTCCCTCTTCATAAATCCTAGCAACGGTACAGTCAAACATCATCATGAATATATGCCATTTCACAGGTGTTCAACTTTGATTTGCCTTAATATAACTGAATAGTAAGAATATTCAAAAACTAATTTTTAACATATTAATGGAAGGTTTCCAAAGGCTCAACCTAGTTCTGATGCACAATAAGGTCAAAGTGAGTTCGAGATTCGTTTCAATCTACAAAACAGATTATGGAAAATAAAAAGACAGGTACGCTGATTTCTACTTAAAAATGATGCTGCTAAAAGCAACCAGTTAACTATCAATCGGACAAACAAGATTTATGTCATTATGATTAAATGAAACTGGAAAAAACCTGGTTCAGTGTACCCCAACGTTTTAGCAGCTTGAACAACTTGGCTTAGAGGCTTGCCATCTTCAAGCTCACTCATTACGTATCCCAAGGTACCTATCATAAGCCGAGCACAGACACAAAGATTCATAAGTACACATTAGAGGCACACGTTGGGATAAGAACAATGATAAGTATCTATAACAATAGTCAAATAAATTGCATTTGAAAGGTCATTACCGCTCAAAGTACCAACAATCTTATGCACAGGATCACCTGATGAAATTATACGGTTCAAGGATGCGATGACAGGAAGACCAGCACCAACCTATAGATAAACATATGTCAGGCGCAAAAGCTTTTGAGATTTCACTACCTACAACATACAGCCCACCATATAACCACAGTAATGACTCTGTAATACTGTCAAAGAAATAAAGCTAGATATTTGATGAAGATAAGTAGTGTCATTCTGTACACAAGCTGTGTTCCACCTACAGTAGATTCATGGCGGATGAGTCGTGGGTGCAAAACCAATTTATCATAATGTTCCTGCATAGAAGACAAGATGAGAAAAAATATGAGGTATTTTGAACCACTTGATGGATTAGAGATTAACACAGATTTAACAGAATTTTTTATATACTTTTCCCCTACTAACTAAGGTATATCCACTTGACAAAATCAAGGTAGATTTGCAGAAAGAGCAATGTTGACTGTTGAGAAATTGATTGAACCAAATATTTTGTCCTTTTTACAAAAAAAGAACACTTATAAACAATACAACTTCTTCTACATGAAACAACAGGCAGTATTGATTCAAGACTCTATGTTGTCTTCATAACATAGGCAGAATATGCAAAAAAAAAAAAAAAATAAATAAATAAAAAATTAGTTTCAAGAAGTTACCAGTGTTGAAGTAAGAGGCTTTTTATTTGCCAGGACAATACAGCAACTAAAGTCAACTGCCTTCATCAATACTTGAATCATTTCCATGCTTGCTGAGCAATCCACAACAGCTAAGCCTAAAGCAAATACATGACTTGTAAACTAGGAGAAGCTATCTAATAACCCCAACAGATTTTAAACGTTTCAAAATTCTGATAGCTAACAGTTGTCACTTGTCATTCAACCTTATGTTTGATACAAACCTGTAGATTTACCCAGAAGTTTTGCAATTTCTTCTGTTTCCCTTGTTCTCTCGGAATCACTGAACACTTGATATCCACCATTTTCTGGGGTATAAAACAGAATAATTACTCAGTATCAAACTATGAACAGACTCATGACTCATGAGGACAACCAATGACAGGCCAAAGAGCTACCTAAAGCAGCCAACTTCAATAATGAAGAACCAGTTGATTTGATACGGCAAACTTCTAATAGCAGTTCATCATTCAGCTCTTCTTTGAGCACATCCATTGGAACAATTAAGGATTTACTATCGCATACTCCAACCACCCGTAAATGAACTCCCTATCAAATCAAACGGCCAAAAAATCCATTCATGATTCTGCTTGTGAGCTAAGGCTACAAATACAATCTCAGTGAAAAATTGATTGATTAATCTCATATTTCGATCGATGGAGAAACAAGTAAGTGAAAAGAAGAGAGTGTATGGACCATTTTGGCGTGAAGCGATCGGCAAGAGACGATGTGTTGAAGAAGTTGGCGACCAACGCCACCACATCCTATTAGAAGCACCGGGATCTTCTTCATCCTTTCTTCTTCGATTTTGTCTTCCTTGTGCAGTTTTTTTCTTCACTCACTAATCACAGGCTCACAGCAAGTCCAGCGTTTCAGAAACGCGTGTAATCGCACTCAGCGTTTATCAACTGTCCAACCGCGTTTAGTTACACTGGGCTCAAGCAAACGATGATGCAAATTCACTTGCTGGAAAAAGGCCAATTTTATTGGGTCTAAAAATATTACCGGCCCAAAAATAAAGCCTTACTAGTTACTAGTCCGGTTCGTTTTCAACAAATAAAATTGAAGTTTTGGTTGGTTCGGTAACTTCGGTTGAATTGATTCCATTGGACTTGTTCGGTTATTGTATACATTGCTTCTCAGAGTTTCTTCTTCCTCCAGAACCTCAGATCTTATTCTTAGCAAACTACACCATGAATTCCGAGAAGATTGGAAAGTGAAATCCTCTTTACTGATTCAGATCAATCTGCAATTTACGGATCCTTTTCTCTATTCACGGTTTTACTTTTCTCCCTGGAGAAGAAGAAGAATGGACACTTTCAGCGCGGAGGATCTATCGACGATCGGAGGAATAGCCACAGTCTCACTCCTTCACTCGTTTATTCCGACGCATTGGTTGCCTTTCTCCATTGTTGGACGTGCTCAGAAATGGACACTTTCTAGAACTCTCTTCGTCAGTATGTTTCGATCTTTGAAAATGATCCGCGTTTGATTTCTCTGTAAAATTTCCATTGTTTTTTTGCTTTCTAACGAATCCATCAGATAAGTATTTGTGTGTGCATTGTTTGATTACGCTAGAGAAATAGATGATTAGGAAACA
The DNA here is from genome assembly GCA_000411055.1 of Leavenworthia alabamica. Taxonomy (NCBI): domain Eukaryota; kingdom Viridiplantae; phylum Streptophyta; class Magnoliopsida; order Brassicales; family Brassicaceae; genus Leavenworthia; species Leavenworthia alabamica. The sequence goes on from KE156517.1 coordinate 34,906, forward strand.
AAAGCAGGTATGAATTTTCAACTGCTCCTTCAATGGTATAATAAAAGCTTGTATTTGTTGTGATGATGATGTGAGCTGTTTTGTTCTGATCACATTTGTGTTTGGTGAAGTGTTGTTTCACTTTTTGATATCTGAACTTTTCTAGTATCATTACTTTGCAGCTGCGTTTGGAGCTGTTCTTCATGTTATATCCACTTCCCTTCTTGGTATAACAGCTATCACAATGGCCAATACCATTGCTGGTGAAGAGACTGTTCACAAACTTGCTTCACTTTTGCTAGTAATTCTCGGTGGAAGCTATATATTGTTGTTTTTAGCTGGTAAAGGTGGTCATACTCATTCTCATAACCAACCTATGGAGAAAATGGCTGTTGCTGGGCTTGTCCTTGTCCCTGCATTGTCTCCTTGTGCAACTACTCTCCCGGTTTTCCTTGCTGTTGGAAATTCCAAGCCAATGATGGTTCTCGCCGTCATTGTTCTGCTAATCAGGTGACACAGAACGCTACTGTTTTCTTGTCACATGTTCACATGTTGAACATATGTCTGAAATGATTGGTATTATTTGGGCAGCACCATATTGGTGATGACATCACTTGTGGCTCTATCATTTTATGGTGCAAGCCAGCTCAAGTTTCACTGGGTGGAGCGATATGATAAACTATTGGTTGGTTCGGTTCTCTGTATGGTAGGTATCTTAACCCTTCTATTCCATGATCATGACCATGGTGATCATGAAGCACATCAACTTCACCGGAAAATCATTACTCTCTAGAGACTGTTTTGAGTGTCTGTTTTGCCTGTCATATTTGTTTGTTATAGAGCTGCTTAAGGTCTATGAATCTTTATGCTTCGCGTTGTATGTCTACACCTAGTTGTAACGCTCTCTGATGCCCGCTAAGAAAAGCATTAATTTTCTTTAAGAGAACAATCTTGGCAGGTCTATTGTAGTTATTGCATGACTTTGTAGTTGTGAGTGTGATTTTCGTAAGCAATATGTCAAATCCAAATGTGACATGCTATGATTAATAATAACATGATATATTATAAGCATCGTTGTGTTATAACGGCTGGTATATGATCAATCAAGTGACAGATTCCAAAGATGGTTGATACCAAACCAGAAACTATTCTAACAGGTAATGTTGTTACCTTTTGCATATTTTTCGATATAAAGAAACTTTTAGGGTTTAGGGTTACAAGGGGAATGAGAATCAGAGATCGAGGGAACATATCAGCCAGAAGGTGTTTATATCTCTTGATCTGATATACAAAGCCAGATAAACACAACACAAGCTTTCGCAGACTGGGAACATGGTTCTTGAAACCAACCCCATTTCTGACAATGGTACGAGATATTTAGACACATCTTGAATTGTCTGGATCATCAAACAGAAGCCAAGGATCAAAACAGAGATCCATCATGATGGCATACCAATTCATGCAGAGAAAACGATGTATGTTGTTGAATAATGGGAAGGAACATGAATAAAGGAAATTATTTTTGGATTAGTACAAATCACATCCTCTCATTCTAAGCCTTGAGAGTCTCTGTTCTCTCTCAGTTTACATTTCATTCTCAGGCGAATAATTTGGTAGCGCCACCAGTGTCGTTTTAAAAGAACAGTTTCTACCCTTTTGTCGTCATGTTTGCTAGCCGGAAGAGTGGAGTTGCTATTATACCGACATTAAAGTGTTAGTTTGTGTTTTGTCGGATCAGATTCCATCTTCAGAATCTTATCTTACACCCGAATTTCATTGACTTTTTTTTCTTAAATCTCAATTCTTATATTGCACTTGACTCTTTTATATTCATTAGTGCACAACAAAACTCATATTCCAAATTCGTACTAAATTAAACAAAAGTAAATATATCAACATATCGAGGTAGTCGCCGATGAAGTTATTTCAAACCATCATGAACCTCTTCAACATGTGCTCCTCCTTCTATATCTTCTCTTGACCGTGTTGGAGTCTCTTTCAATTATGTATCAATCTTCGATCTTGTTGCCATCGAGTATTTTAGTGGTTGGAGTCGATGGGACTGTTGTAAAATTTATAAATAGAAATTACTATATCACATTTAGTTTGGTAAAATTTTCATGATGTCACAAGAATAACGTGTCCGTATGTTTCCGCGTGAAGTCTAGTCTTCAATTTTGACCAAACGCCAGACAACACACACTCTTAACTTCTTTGACCAACAAGTTAGAAGATTTCTAAACCAAAAAACAAGTTAACAGAGGACTTTACTTTTTTCTCTTCCTCATAAAGTAAACTCTTAACTGTTACATAGATATTTATTTATAAATTAGTTTATAATTATTTTTTACAAAGAAAAAATATAAAATATTAATTAAAAGCACAAAATAAAATAAACATTTCGTTTTTTTTTTTAATTTATAAAATCAATCTTTGATGAACAAAAAAACTTTAAAACAATTGAGGGAGTATGTGAATAAACAATTCACATAATTTTTAATATAAAGCAACCCCTTAGTTTCTAACTTTTTTCTAAAAGTTGTAAAGATGAAATTAAAATTATCAAAAATCATTGACTGACTTGTGACTTGTGTATACTACATTCTTTATAATGGAATAAAAACAGCTTTGATTAAAAAAATTAAAGAAATAAAAAAGAGAAGACTTTTTAAATTAAAAATGCAAGAAAAAAAACTCGAAAATAGTATATTAATCCGTCATTTCTCCCACATCAATCGCATAATCGATTTCTTACTCTAAACCCTAATTTCTCAATCTCCTCTGATTTTGAAAATTCAAACTTACAAGTTTTCTTCTCCCCATCCTTTGATACCTCTCTGATGGCGTCTCGGTGGGAGCTCCTCGTAGCTTCATTAACCCTAATCTTAGCTTTGATTCATCTGGTAGAAGCTAATTCTGAAGGAGATGCTCTTTACGCTCTTCGTCGGAGTTTATCAGACCCAGATCATGTACTCCAAAGCTGGGATCCGACTCTTGTTAATCCGTGTACATGGTTTCATGTTACTTGTAACCAAGACAACCACGTCACTCGAGTGTAAGATCCTCTTTTCTCCTAGCTCCTGTTTTTAATAGAAGTTGATAAAGTCTCCTCATTTCTATGAAATGACTCTATCCTCTTAGTAAAATTCGCTCTATTATTAGGATATAGATTCTGGGTTAGTTTCTATTTTTAGATTTCATTATTAAAGCTTTTATCTTTTTTTTGGGTATTTAGTTGATTAATGTCTGAGCTTTAGATTTGATGGTATTAGAGTCATATCTAAAGACCTTTTTTGTCAAAGCTTATATTTTTATCTTTGGTCATTATGGAAGGTGGAGAAGAAGAACAAACAATAGGAGATTTCTTATGGACATTTATTTACTTGAAATATTTTAATTTCATGATTGAAAATTGTTCATAGTAGAAGCCTGTTTCTTAAGTCTAATGATGATTTGTTTTTGTTGTTGTGATGATTTTCTAGTTTTCCTTTACCCTTGGAAACACTTATTTATCAAATTTGGTTTAGTGTTAATTTAAGGTCTATGAGACTGTTTATGGTCCTTTTCGCCACTTCGAACGCAGAGTACATCGATAAGAAAAGAACAGTTCCATCATCTAAAGCTCCTATGTTTTGCACTGTGTAGACCTTTCTAGTCAATGGATGAAGCAGTTCAATTTTACTTGTACTTGTTTGTTACTGAATTAGATTACTTTTTCTGGGCTTTGCTTTGTCAATTTTTATGCTTTTTATTGATTACATCTGATTATCTCTCAGAACTGTTTGATGAAATAAGAAAACAACTAATAGAGTTTCTGAAAACTAATGTTAAATGTCTCCTTCTTCTTCCATATAAATATTTTTGCTTTTCACTCATATTGTATATCTGATTCTACGTATTTTTGGCAGGGATTTGGGTAGTTTAAAACTTTCTGGACATCTTGTGCCCGAACTTGGGAAGCTCGAACATTTACAGTATCTGTAAGTCATCACTCTTTTGACTTTTGTTTTCTCGAAATTTTTCAAATTATGCATTACTGTATATATAGATAGTGGAAAGAACTTGGTTACTATAGAATGCACCTAAACTGTCTGCTACGAGATTGGTTATGTAATAGACGATGTAGATTAACTCTTTGCTTGTCTTATGATTGACACAGAGAGCTCTACAAAAACAACATCCAAGGAACTATACCTTCCGAACTTGGTAACTTGAAGAATCTCATCAGCTTGGATCTGTATAACAACAATCTTACCGGGAAAGTTCCTTCTTCTTTAGGAAATTTGAAGTCTCTAGTATTTCTGTAAGTTGCTCTCGAGTACATGTAGCGTAACCTATCTTGCTAGACGGTTTATAGCCTATCTTGCATCATCGTCTTAGTTTTAAATAGCGCAGTGTAGCACCAATGTATCGTCTTAGTTTTATATAGAGCCTTGCGCAACACTCGCTACATGCATAGCTCATGTAAGGCGTGCGTTTCATGTGTAAATCTTCGCTATCAAGGCCTATAGCCCAATCCTTTGTGCTTCACTGTGCTATGCGCTATAGCGTGCTATTTAAAACTAAGATCATTTTGTGTTAGATTCACTACCTGATTCTTTTTTGTGGTTTTTCTTCATTCCCTGCCTCTCTAAGAAACTATCTAATCTGGCAGACGGCTTAATAACAACAACTTGACTGGTCCAATCCCTAGAGAACTCACCACAATTACAAGCCTTAAAGTTGTGTAAGTTCATCTCTTTCCAAACGTTCTGCTACTGTTCTTAATAAGTCACCAGGTCTTTAAACCTCTTTGTATCCATCTTTTGACGTCATACTTTTACTTAGAAAACATATTTTCTTTGTCAATCCTTTTCTCAGTGATGTCTCAAGCAATGATTTGTGTGGAACAATCCCAACAAAAGGACCTTTTTCACACATTCCTCTACAGAAGTAAGTTTCAATTCTTACTCATAGTACATAGTCTTTGCACTTATAAAGTAGTCTTTGTTATAGATACCAAATGAAGTGGTTGTTTCATATAAACTAGCCCTGGGCGTTTGGAATCATCGGTTCGGTTCTTAGTAATCGATAGTAGGTTTTTAAAAATTTATAAAACTCACCGTTTAAGACTGAATAAGCACATCACTTCGGTTCGGTTCGGAATTCGGTTTTTCAGAAATTTATAAAACCCACCGTTTAAGACCAAATAAACATATCGGTTCGATTCGGTTTTCATTTTTTAAATTTGATTCGGTTCGGTTTTTCTGCCCAAGTCTAATATAAACTGATGTAGTTGCTAATTACACTAAACAATAATGCCAGCTTTGAGAACAACCCACGACTGGAGGGACCAGAACTACTCGGTCTTGCAAGCTACGACACTAACTGCACCTGAAACATATGGAAGAACATGAACAGAAGAAATGGGAGGTGACCTTGTAAGAACGCTTAACCGCTTTATCAAATGTTGCATCTATTATGTAATAAGTATATAACAAACTCTTAAGTTCAAGCTGTAACAAACTCAGTGAAGATGATGATGATGAGCTTGAAGAATTAATTTTCTCTTTGTTCCAACTCTATACAGTATAGTTTCTCTTATATCTTATATGCAATTAGATAGGATGCTAACATAATCTTAACAATCTGCTAACTTACACCTATTAATATCATATACTACTATACAAAGTATTTACAGAGTAAAGTAAAAAATACTCACTTTACGTCTCTGCAAGCCTTTGAAGCTGAACTTGAGGAAAGAGAGTAAAGGCTTGAGACTGATAGCTTAAGCTTTTGTTGCTGAGTTTGAGGAAAGAGAGTCACGGCTTGAGACATATAACTTACCAAATTTCTTCTAAATCGAAAGGCATTACTCATTAGTATGAAATTTGTTGTATTCTGAGCTATTACTATTAGTAGGTTTTTTGTACATATCCATGTAATTTTGGATAGAGTTGGCTTCAGTTTTACTTAGAAACATAGTTTAATTTTCAGATAAAACAGGTTTTTGTACATATCTATATAATTTTGGATAGAGTTTGCTTCAGTTTTACTTAGAAACATATGTTTAATTTTCAGGTAAAACGGGTACATGAACGAATAACTATGAACTCGGACCAAGCACACTGTTCTAAGTATTACGATCCATTAGATATTATAACAGTATCACCCAAACCAAGGTTTAGGGTCCTAATATGTCGAAAAACTAACGTTCAAAAATTATATCAAAAAGATACATCAACATAGCAAACTTTTTGTATATTTGATTAAAGTCAAATACCAAATTTATATATATAATAATAATAATTCTGAATTCATATGTTTGTATGCAAGCTTTTAGATTTAATAATAAAAAAGTTGTGGATACAGAAGTATTTAGTCACATATGATCGAAAAGATTTTGCTGGATTTAATCAAACCAGTTGAGGTGTTATGTCCATTACTTTATTTTAATAATAAAATGCAATTTTGATTTGACTTTTTTCTTAAAAGATTGAGTTGAATCCATATCAGAATCTTAAACTAACCTTTTTCAAACAAACAAAAAATGAACAACGGACACAAAGAGGAACTTTAAGACATTCCAAGGTAAGACAAGTTGTTTTATTTTCATAAATTTTATACGTTTTAACAATTCATAAATAAAAATCCTAATGAAGTTAACATAACAATTCATGAGTGGTCGTTAGTTGGTTAAGTTGTACGAAAGACAGTTGCACATTTCATATTACCAAATTTATAAACATTCTTCACTTAAAATAGCCTAAACGACGAGACTTCCAATAATTGTGGAGTAGCCGACAAAAAATATTCCGACAGACACGTTTCAGACAGTTTTGAATAATCACTGCTGGCGGCGAAAAGTGCCTGTCTGGCAATGTTTTACTTTCCTATTGGTTCTATTCACTGCACCTCTTCTACATTTTATTCTCCAAAAATAGTTTATTACTCCGTTTTAATATTGATGTTAAATTTTTTTCACACAAATTAAATAATAATTATTATTATTTTTTATATATTATTTTTTCACTAATAATTTATTTGATCAATAATTATTTGTAAATGTAATTATTATTAATCATTATATTTCAAATATTTCAATTAATTAACAAATAATATATAAAAATACTAAAAAATCAATTTTTAGATGAAAAAAAAAAAACTAAAACATCAATAATATTATGCTAAACAAAAATATTGAAAACTTCAGCTTGTATTGTTTTTTTTTTCTTTTGTTAAACTTATTTACGGTATTTTTCATTTAGAACATAATTCAAAAACATGATATTTTGATATTAAGTTGACATTTATGAAAGATAATGAAAAAATATATGACCTGTTTCATTATCATGTCTATTTAATCTAGCATTTTGACCATTATACAATCATAGTATATAATATATCATCAATAATTAAGGGTCAACCTTTCATCATTTATTAATTGATTTATACAACATCTTGCAATGAGAACCCGACAATTTATAGATGTCACTTGTTAGTATAGCATCATGATTACGAAATCTCGAGTAATAATTTAATTAAAATCTTACAAACTGAACTGTTTTTTTTTCTGAGAATCGTAGAAGTTGCACGTAGCAAACAATCAACAGTTTACTTAACCTAAAAAAAAATCCAAATTTGAGTTTAATGAGAAAGTTTTTAACATAAAAATTATTATTAATAGTTCTAAATGTACTGATCAGTTTCACATAAAATAGTATTACAAAAGAATTAGATAGATATGCTTTAGTTACCTTTGTCTTGTTAGAACAATCTTATGTAAAAAATGTGATTTAAATATAATATTAGAATCAACATATAATATATACCTCAAAAACAATACAACACGTTCAAAAGTATTGGTATGGCACACAATAAATAACTAATTTTTTAATCTTCCTTGCTTCTCTATGTCTTTATGATGCTTTTAGATTTTTTTGTAGCAACTATGATACTTTTAGTTAATAGGTAATTTTATCCCTTTCTTCACCCTTTGATTGTTAGATTTTATTTCATTTAGTTTTCGGAAACAAAAATAATATTGTTTCTTATGGAACCTTTAATTATTTAACTATATGAAGAGGAGGGATGGGAAAAAATGGACAGTAATCCTAGTAAAAATCTGTTGGTCCATATTTAGAGTCAGTATCTACATGGATTGATTGTATATCAACCTTCAAAATATAAATTCAATTTCACAGAATACTTATCTATATATGAATCTATTCATTTCTAATACTATGAACTTGTGCAATTAACAAGATTTTTATATCTAACATATCACAAAATGGTAAAAAGAAATTTATGTTTATGAAATCTAAATAACAGATCACCAAACATGTTTTAAGATACATGCTTGTTAATAAATCTGAGCTATCTTATACAAGATTTTTTAAATACCATTTAAGTTGGAAACCCCTTATAAAGTGATATAAATACATGTTAATAAATATACAAAATTTGGCTGTGGAGGCAACCTTTTTTTCTTTTCTTTATTTGCCAGATTTTTATTTTATTTTATTAGTAAAATATATGGTAAGGAAACTACCCACTCATGTGATTGGTAATGTTATTATAAATGGAATGGAATGAAACTCAAATAAAATAAATATAAAATATTTAACTCTATTCTTTAAAACATGATTTTTTACAGGCTTATAACACCTTTTTACAGCCTAACTCCTTATTTAATCCCATCTCATAGTATATATATACACACAAACATACATATCAGCCACTACACTCAAACATACATATCCACTACTGTCTCTTTCTCTCTCAAAGGTCTCAGTTGCTTCTTTATTCTGAAACAACAAAATTTTTTAGGTAAATTCTTGTCTTCTTTTGAGTCCGTTACTGTTTGTTTGTTTTGTTTTTGTCTTAACGTTTTTATCTGCTTGTAAAAAATATTTTTAACAATCTATAGTTATTAGACTTTGGCTTGTTGAGTTTGTAGCCGATTTGTTTTGCTTTATTTTATTTATTACATAAAAGATCAATGATTTCATCTGTGCATCTAGATAGACAAGCCACATTTAAAGCAGCTCAAGGAGATGGCAAAGAATAGTGATGTAGGAAGAACTTCATCTATGGAACCTAATGATGATGGTAGTTCAGAGTATTCAAGTAAGAAAATGATGTTCAAAGCACAAGATGAGATCTTGAGGTACATGTCTATATTAATGGAGCAATTTAAAGCTCAAGGTTTTGTGTATGGTATTGTCTTGGAGAATGGGAATACGGTAACGGGTAATTCTGATAATCTCCGTGAATGGTGGAAAGATAAAGTTAGGTTTGATAGGAATGGACCAGCTGCTATAATGAAACATCAAAGGGATATGAATCTTTCTAATGGAAGTGAAGGGTTTGATTTTGGGGAATGTAGTGCGCTTAAGTTACTTGAGTTTCAAGATACAACTCTTGGAGCTCTTTTATCTGCATTGCTACCTAATTGTAATCCTCCTCAGAGGCGATTCCCGTTGGACAAAGGTGTTACGCCGCCTTGGTGGCCAACAGGACAAGAAGATTATTGGGAGAAGCTGCCAATACACGAGGATCTTCGAGGACGTCCTCCTCCTTACAAGAAACCTCATGATCTCAAGAAAATATGGAAAGTTGGAATTTTGCTGGGTTTGATTAGGCATATGGGTTCAGATATTGGTAATATACCAAATATTGTGAGGCGCTCTAGGAGTTTGCAAGAGAAAATGACTTCAAGAGAAGGATCTCTATGGCTATCTGTTCTTAGCCAAGAGCAACATGCCATTTTTAATCAAATACCTAATTCTTTTAGCTTTTCTAAGGAAAAGAACAACACTTGTGGTTTACAAGTTCCTGGAACTAGTGGCGAAACGAGTGTTCTGTTCCCTGATTCTGTAAGTTATGATGTTGAAGAAGTTGGTGGATCTCAGCATGCCCGTCAGCATTATCCTGAATTTGACAACAACTCCAATGATGTTTACAAGAGAAAGCTTGAAGAAGATCTGGAGATATCAATGCAACCAAAAACCCTAACGTGTGAGAACAGTCTATGTCCTTATAGCCATCCAAGGAGTGGGTTTCAGGACAGGAACCAAAGAGAGACTCATCAAATGAATTGTCCTTATAAAGTCTACCAACCCATTACACCTTTTGGTATGACCGGTTTAATTAGTCCTCATCAGCAGCAGGTTTTGAACACTCAAGACCAGTTTAATCCACCCAACAATCTCTACGATCCAAAAACTGCACAAAATGGTTATCTCTCTGACATGGCTGAAATGCTGCTGAATGATAATGGCTACGCGGATCTGCAGAATATACAACGAGACTTGGCCACACCATGGCATCAGTAAAGATTTGTTCGTTAAAAAAAAATACTTTGTTTCTTTGCTTTTTTTTTCTGTTCTCATTGAACACATTTTTCATCTCCCATTTTGTATCCTTTGTAACTTTGGAGAAGATTAGATTTCATAATCAAAGTACCTCACTATTTAGAGTCATTATCTACTTAGATTGATTGTATATAGTGCAAAATATATAAAATTCAATTTCACAAATACTTATCTATATATATATGGGACTATTCATTTCTAATAATATGAACTTGTGCAATTAAAAAGACTGTTATAATTAACATATCACAAAATGGTAAAATAAATTATGAATGTGAAATCTAAATAATAGAAAAACATAGAATGATATATTAATCACCAAACAAAGATATTTTACTCTATTCTTCAAAACATGATTCTTTTACCGGCTTAAAACACCCTTTCACATCCTAACTCCTTAGTTAATCCCAACTTATAGTATATATATACACACAAACATACATATCAGCCACTGCACAAACATACATATCCACTACTGTCTCTTTCTCTCTCAAAGGTCCCAATTGCTTCATTGGTCTGAAACAACAAAAATTTCTAGGTAAATTCTAGTCTTTCTTTGAGTCTGTTACTTTTTGTTTATTTTGTTTTTTCTTAACGTTTTTATCTGCTTGTAAAAAATAGTTTTAACAATCTATAGTTATTACTATTAGGCTTTGGCCTGTTGAGTTTATTTTATTTTATTTTATTTATTACATAATAGATCATTGATTTTGTCTGTGTCTGTGCATCTCTTTTTTATCTATAGTTTTTTTCTATTGTATGCATTTAATCTCTTGTAGTAGTTCAGCAGCATTTAAAGCGGCTCAAGGAGATGGAAAAGAACGGTGGTGTAGGAAGAAAACCATCTAAGGAACCTTGTGATGATGATAGTGAAAGGTATTCAAGTAAGAAAATGATGTTCAAGGCATAAGATAAGATCTTGAGGTACATGTCTATACTAATCGAGCAAAGTTAAACTCAAGGTTTTGTTTATGGGAATGTTTTTCAGGATGGGAATATGGTAACGGTAATTCTGATAGTCTCCGTGAATGGTGGAAACATAAAGTTAGGTTTGATAGGAATGGACCAGCTGCTATAATGAAGCATCAAAAGGATATGAATCCTTTTAATGGAAGTGAAGGTTTAAAAGGATTCATATCCCTTTGGTGCTTCATTATAGCATCTGGTCCATTCCTATCAAACCTAACTTTATATTTCCACCATTCACAGAGATTATCGGAACTACCCATTACCGTATTTCCATCCTCCAATACAATACCATAAGCAAAACCATGTGCTTTAAATTGCTCCATTAATATAGACATGTACCTGAAGATCTCATCTTGTGCCTTGTACATCATCGTTATTAGGTTCCATAGATGAAGTTCTTCCTACACCACCGTTCTTTACCATCTCCAAGGGATAAAAAAAAGAAGCACAAACACTAATGAAATCAATGATCTATCATGTAATAATTAAAATAAAGGTAAAAAATTTGTAGGTAAACTAAAAAAGTAAAGGGAGAATTGCATAATTACAATGCATGTTTTTATAAATACCACTTTTTTGCAATTTTCATAAATACCATGTTAGTAACAATTGATTAAATTACTTTAAAGACAATATTATAATACAATCCTAAATCCTAAATAACTCTAACCCTAATTAGGGTTTAATATTTAAAGATCAAACACTAAACACTAAATAATAAATCCTAAACCCTCAATACTAAATTATAAACCCTAAACAACAAATAATAAACTCTAACATTAAATATTAAACTCTAACCTTAAATACTAAACCCTAATTCTAAATACCAAATTCTAATCATAAATACTAAATCTTAAATATTAACTCTAAATCCTAAATATTAAATTTTAAACCAAAATTCTAAATCCTAAACACTAAATAGTCACTCCTAACCCTAATAATAATCCATAACTCTAAATAATAAATTCTAAGGGTAGTTTAGTATTATTTTCTTTTTAAAAATTCACAAAAGAAGGTGTTATTTATGCAAAATATTAGATGTAACATGTTTTTTCTAACGACTTCCCAAAAATAAAATCCAGGCATATATTGTTAAAAACAGCTGTTAATATATCAAAGTCGAGAAGCCAAAGACTAATAACTATAGATTGTTAAAAATGGTGTTATAACCCAGTAAAAATATCATGTTACATCCTTGTTTGAAAAACAGAGTAGAAAATTTTATATTTATGTTATCTGAGTTTCATTCCGTTTATGGTCCAGATTTTGATATAACTAAAGATTTTCAATAAATTTGGATGTACAATAATTAAGTATTAAATTTAAATATAATTTAAAATATAAAATCTACGTGCCAAAATAAAATAATCGTGCTAAAAACTAATAACAGTCCAAATCATATTTAAAATTTCGTTCATTCATATGTCGAAAATGATTGTTTCTATATATAAATGTAGTGTGTCTTTTTCAGAAAAGTTCATATGGTGAACGTTCTAAAGCAAAAAAAAATCATATTTCACGCTGTTAATTATTATACAGAAATGTCATGTTTCACGCCTTTTTTTTATTTGTTGTTAAGGTATGTATTACACATTATTTCAGTGAGCTGTTACCAAAATATGCATTATTATTTCAGTGAGCTGTTACACATTATTATACCAGTAATACTTGATATTTTTAACCATTTATTATTTGACCTTGTTTATTTGTCATTTCTTTATCACAAAAATAATAGCATTACCAGTCACACGAGTGGGTAGTTTCATAACCATATAGTTTATTAATAAAACAAAAAATCTTGCAAATAAAGAAGGAAATAAAAAAGGTTGTATATATGTTAGCATAAATGTATATCACTTGATTAGGGTTATTTTCCAAAAAAATGGTATTTAAAAAATCTTGTATAAGATAGCTCAGATTTATTAACATGCATCTATCTTAAAACATGTTTGGTGAGTAGTATATCATTCTATGTTTTTCTGTTATTTAAATTTCAACAGATTTTATGTTAAACTGATATTACGAATTTATTTTAAATAATACGACTATTAAATTTTAAGAGAATTCAATGTTAATCTGTTTTAGAAATTAAGTTTCCAAATAAAGTACTCAAATAAATTAGTTATCATTTAGTAATATTATTACTTTATTTTAAATAGTTGAACGTAGAATAGTTTTAAAAAATAAATCAAACATTAAAAAAAATCAAATAAATAGTCAAATCAATTGTATTTTATATTTCGTATATTAGTGTACCACTGCTAGTTTGTTTTCTAATGTTATTGAAATTTTTATCTCAAAATGACTCAGATCTCCTTTTTAATTAATTAGAAAATCTAAAATCTAAATTGGAAATGAATAACCCAAATAATATTTTTTGTTTCAAATTTTAATTTATTGATGAGAAACAATGAATTTTAACACAATATTTAGGATAATATTGAGAAATTATTTATCATACATTTGGAATGAAACTTAAAAATATGGTATTCTAGGGTATTCTCATATTTTTAATAAAGTCAGTGTATTTAATCTTAATTATTAAATAATTCATTCATTTGATCGTTATCATTTATTATATTTGCAACAATTTTTATTTCTTCAAAAAATTTATATTAATTGCTTTTTGTTTACAGTAAAACCTATATAAATTAATAATGTTGAAACTTTAATATTTTATTACAGGAATATTAATGTATCTGTAAATTAATAACGAGAGTATTTTTAAACTTTTCATTATTTAATTTTTTCTTAAAATCATAGAAACATATGAGTTGAAACTGTTTGATTTACATAAACTTATTGTTCTGGATGATATAAATTTATAGTTTTGACTGAAACAACTAATATTTAGAAGCAAGCAATAATGCATTTATAGAAGTTTTAAGTGAATAATATATTGCATCCTTGAAGAATCCAATATTTGAAATCGAATTTTATGAATTTCAATTTACATATATTGTAGGGTTAACTGAGGATACAGAAACAATATCTCTAGTGATGTTAGGACACAGAAACAAGTCATCAGAACAGTTGAAGCTTGAAAAGAAGAATTATGAGTTGAGTCTCCATGGCTCCTAAGTTGTCTTCTTCTCTTGTATTTTGGAAATGTGGCTTGGGTCTCGTTTCCCTTCTCATCAGTCACTGCTTCTGGTTTTGTAACTTTACTTAAAGGACATGGCTTCCAACAGCATCAATATGGAGTACTTGTGTATCCTAACGAACATATTTATGATAATTTATCATTTTATATTATAAATAGTTTGTCATGCTTATTTTTGAGAATTCTTATTTTCATCTTGTCGTGTCCTATATTTTATGTGAAAAATAACTGAGACATGTTTTGATATTTTTCAATTTTCATTCCACTTCGGTTCCGTAAATTATGTGTCGAATTTTTACTTATCAGTCTTTGATAAAAGAATATAAAAATGATTTGGTGTAGTTTAATTTAATACACTTATCCCATTTCATATATGTTTTAATTTTTGTGTAAGAATTATTATTTAATAGATAAACAAAAATAATAATTAGTTATATTACTATTGTTCTTTTTTTTTTGCTATTGATCATATCTATAAGTTTATCAAATTAACATTAATCCACTAATGCTATCACATTTTGTAACATTCCAGGTTTTGGTATGGTGTTGCATGAGAAGAACGTTAAGACATTTGATTTGACTACCTATATCACCAAAATGCACTTATCTTTTCGGTCAACCACTCATTCAGAACTCTGCAATTAAGCGTTCTTGGGCTGGAGTAGTACTAGTGACACAACCACACCACGTGGTGACGTACTCGACATGACTAGTCAAAAGTTTTATAAATCATCAGAACCATGTAAAACGAACATTAGAATCGAAATCGAAAATAATAGTTTTGGGTAATTTCACCCGGTCGGTCCAGGTCCACCC
>KE156517.1:64287-75214 GCA_000411055.1 Leavenworthia alabamica
ATCACGTGGATTGCCGAGCGATTGGGAAAGAATTGCCGAATGGTCAGGTGGTGACCGATCGATCGAGTAACATTGCCGAGGGATCGGGTGGCATAACTGGGAAGCGATGCGAGTACCCGTGGGATCAGGTGAGATTCTTGGGTGTTTCTTCGGGTGACCATGATCTGTCTCGGACCGGTCAGGTATAGTGGGGCACCCGACCGGATGAAATGCTTTCTAGTCCAATATTCTTGGTTTTTTAAAGCAAATTTCTTGGTGATGTTGTAGGTTACTTGGAGCCACTTGTTGGGAAGCCTTCTAGTGACATCACAAGTTCGAGGTGAGTGCAGGACCGTGGTTAGTAAGGGCCATGGTTAACCTCGGATAATGGTGATTGGGTTGTGTGTGGTGTATCTCGGTGATACATCTTGTGTGATTATGTGACTGATTGATTGTGGCAACATAGTCGTAGTGATTCGACTATGTTGGGATATTATATATGGGCACTATATTCTTGTTTGTGTTATGTGTTCATGTGGTGTGTAAGTGAAATATTGTATACCTTATTGTTGATTATCCGATGTTAACCAGGTCCTGTAACGGAGCCAGTAGATAGGAGGATCGGCTCACACAGTATTTTGGTATACTGATCGAATCTCATTTGATGTAGGTGCGTGGAGTCAGAGCTCGTGGACTCGAGGTGATTCGGAAAGGAGATGACATTATGGTTATATGTGTATTTGTGTTGTAGCTGATAAAGTGTTGGTTGTCTGTCCATGTAGGACATTTGTGTTTATCATGGTGTATAGAATATAAAATGTAAGTTTGAAACATTAGAATTGCTAGGTTGTGATAGCTAGGCAACTGTTGTGGAATATTTATTTTTGTATGTTGTACGAACTGAACGTTATATATATGTTGTTGATGTTGTTTGATTGGTGAGATAACTTTTGTAAATAATTGCTTCCGGTACTTGTTTAAATAAAAAGTTTTGAAAGTTTTGAAAAACCCGTATTGGGTTTTTCTTGGAAGGTGGGGTTGTGTCAATTTGGTATCAGAGCATCTCCGTTTCTAGGACGGTATGTGATGATTTTTGTGGTCCGTCCACTCTGTACCTCCTGCCCAAGTCTCACACGCATACACATATATATATATATAAAGCACAACACTAGCACACAATCATGTGAACAATCAATACGTGAATTCATCTAAAACCTAGGTCCGGTTTAACATGTGAGACAGAGTCGATCATAGAGCATAGAGACAATACACATCTTAGAACTAAATTATCAAAGGTAAAATGACCAGGGCAGAAGAAAAAAGGGGGGAACTTGCGCGGTTAGCACTCAACCTTGGCCACTTGCTAGGAATATACTTTCCATTTCTGGAAATTCTTTTTTTCGAAACTTTCTTTTTTTGGGAAACTTTCCATTTTAGATTTTTAGGAACTGAAAGAGAAGTTGCTGGAAAATGAATTGCAACCGAAACAGAAGAAAAGTCAACACCGATCAAAACACAGTTTAGAATTAATCTGAATCGACCCGACCTGATCATGGATCACTAAACCTAAACCGTTTAGAGTTAACTAAATAATAAAGAGAAGAGTTCACAATCTTACCGAGAAAATCGTCAGAGCATATCGGAAAAAGGCACTAGAATATTTCCATAACCCGCTAGAAATATTGATAGAATTTCCCGAATTCCACTGCAACTCGCCGGAAAACTCACCGACAGGTCGCCGGACCCGCTAGCCATTGACTAGCTGGTGAGAGCCTACCAACTGGGTAGTTCCCTTTGCAAAACATTGTTTTGACTTGCAAATAATAAGAAGGTGGAAGGTCTTATTTATAGGAGAAAGAAGAAAATATGATTTTTCTAAATCTCCGATGTGAGATATTTTCATTTAAAAGGAATATTCTTTGGTTTGAAAAAGAATTAAAAGGCTAACTAAATAACATGTTTGGACTTAAATTTACAATAGCCCAATAGTTGGGATTGAGGTGTTATAATTCTATTTTCCAAAAGTTGGAAATTAACATTTTCCTGGGTCAGATACATGTTTGGGAACTTTAATTATATCAAAATCTGGAATAGAAATGGAATGAAACTCAAATAAGATAAATATAAAATATTTTACTCTATTCTTTGGTCCTGGGCATTCGGGTTTTACGGGTTAATCGGGTCGGGATATTCGGATTTTTGGATTATTCGATTTTTAAATTTTTACCGAAATAAAAAAAAATAAAAATTTTGGTTTATTCGGTTCGTTTTATAATTTAATCGGATCGGTTTTAGAAAAAAAAAAGTTATTCCGAATTACACCCGACAAAGGTTAAATATTATTTTTGCCATTTAATATATTGAATGTAATGATAGCCTTGTGGTCATACCTCTGTATATACCCTTGCAAACCTGAGTTCGAGTATCCATTCTGCGTGTTTTTTTCTAATTTGTTTAAATGAGAAGGGTATAATTGTAATTTTATTAAACCGAATTAAACCGAAAACCGAATTTCAAAAAATAAGTTACCGATCGGTTTATGGATATGAATTTAACTCGGATAGGTTTTGTGTATTTCGGTTCGGTTTTCGGAAAACCGAACAAACCGAACCAAAGGCCCAGGGCTACTATTCTTCAAAACATCATTCTTTTACAGGCTTATAACACACTTTCAGAGCCTAACTCCTTATTTAATCCCAGCTCATAGTATATATATACACACAATCATACATATCAGCCACTACACACAAACATACATATCCACTACTGTCTCTTTCTCTCTCAAAGGTCCCAGTTGCTTCTTTGGTCTTAAACAACAAAAATTTCTAGGTAAATTCTTGTCTTCTTTTGAGTCTATTACTTTTTGTTAGTTTTTTTTGTCTTAACGTTTTTATCTGCTTGTAAAAAAATATTTTTAACAATCTATAGTTAGGCTTTGACTTGTTGAGTTTGTAGCCGATATTTCTTGGTTTATTTTATCTATTAAATAAAAGATCAATGATTTCATCTGTGCATCTGGATAGCCAAGCAGCGCTTAAAGCGGCTCAAGGAGATAGCAAAGAACGGTGGTATAGCAAAAATATAATCTAAGAAACCTAATGATGATGATAGTGCAGAGTATTAAAATAAGAAAATGATGTACAAGGCACAAGATGAGATCTTGAGGCACATGTCTATATTAATGGTGCAATTTAAAGCTCAAAGGTTTTTTTTATGGTATTGTTTTGAAGGATGGGAATACAGTAACAGGTAATTCTGAAAATCTCCGTGAATGGTGGAAAGATAAAGTTAGGCTTGATAGGAATGGACCAGATGCTATAATGAAGCATGAAAGGGATATGAATCCTTTTAATGGAAGTGAAGGGTTTGAGTTTGGGGATTGTAATGCGCTCAAGTTACTTGAGTTTCAAGATACAACTCTTGGAACTTTTTTATCTGCATTGCTACTTAATTTTAATCCTCCCCAAAGGAGGCTTCCTTTGGACAAAGGTGTTACGCCACCTTGGTGGCCAACAGGAAAAAAAAGGTTATTGGGAGAAGTTGCTTGTACAGGAGGATCTTCGAGGAATTTCTCCTCCTTAAAAGAAACCTCATGATCTCAAGAAAATATCGAAAGTTGGAATTTTTCTTGGTTTGATTAGGCATATGGGTTCAGATATTTGTAATATACCGAATCTTGTGAGGCGCTCTAGGAGTTTGCAAGAGAAAATGACATCAAGAGAAGGGTCTTTATGGCTCTCTGGCTAAGGACAAGAAGATTATTGGGGGAAGTTGCCTATACACGAGGATCTTCGAGGACTTCCTCGTCCTTACAAGAAACCTAACGATCTCAAGAAAGTATGGAAAGCTGGTATTTAGCTTGCTTTGATTAGGTATATGTGTTCAGATATTGGTAATATACCGAATCTTGTGAGGCGCTCTAGGAATTTGCAAGAGAAGAGAAGGGTCTTTATGGCTCTCTGGTCTTAGCAAAGAACAACATGCCACTTTTAATCAAAGACCTAATTGTTTTAGCTTCTCTAAGAAAAAAACAACACTTGTGGTTTACAAGTTCCTGGAACTAGTGGCGAAGCGATTGTTCTGTTTCCTGAATCTGCTAATTATGATGTTGAAGAGGTTGGTGGATCTCAGCATGCCCATCAACATTATCCTGAATTTAGCAACTCCAATGATGTTTACAAGAGAAATTTTAAAGAAGATTCGGCGATATCAATGCAACCTCAAACTCTAACGTGTGGCTATAAAGGCTACGGGGATCTGGAAAATATACAGCAAGACTTGGCCACACCAAGGCATTAATAAAGATTTGTTCGTTAACAAAAAATATACTTTGTTTCTTTTCTTTTTTTTTTCTATTCTCACTGAACACATTTGTCATATCCCATTTTGTATCCTTTGCACTATATAGTGCAAAATATATAAATTCAATTTCACAAATACTTATCTATATATGGGACTATTCATTTCTAATAATATGAACTTGTGCAATTAACAAGACTGTTATAATTAACATATCAAAAAATGGTAAAAGATATTTTAAATATTGGAAAAGTAACCCTAATCAAGTGATATACTGTTAATAAATATGCAAATTTTGGCTGTACTTGCAACATTTTTTTTTTATTTTCTTCTTTATTTGCCAGATTTTTTGTTTTATTAATAAAATATATTGTTAGGAAACTACCCACTCATGTGGCAGGTAATGTTATTGTGTTAAAGAGTCCAGATATGATAATTAAACAAAATAAAATATAAATGGTTAAAAATAAAGTATTATTAGTCTGTAATTTATTACTGTTCTATTTTTCCATACTTACCATCAATAGATCACCATTAAGTTTTTGTAAAAAAATTGTAACTCTTTAAGTGCAATAAAGTTTTGTATGTATAGATTTCACATAAGTTGCTATAACTACAAAAATCTCAATTGAAGTCATTGTAAAAAATTGCATCTATATTTTATTCAAGCACATTAGTATAATACAACATATAAATTGCATTAGTATATACTGTTTTACTAATAGATTTTTACCTGAATTTTTTGTTATTTGTTAAAAAAAAATTTATAAAATCATTATGGGTTTAGAAACCAATATATCTAGGTAGAATCTCTTTAAAAATAAATGTGTGATATATAAATTACCAACAAATTCAAAAATAAAAATATGACGCGAAACTTGATCTTTTTGCATTATAATTTATAGTGTGAAATATGATTTTTGTGCTTTTGAACATTCATAATCAGAACTTTTATAAAAAAAAGACACACTACATTTATAAATAGAAATAATCATTTAGATATTTGAGTGAACTAAAGTGTTATCATTATTTAAATGGTTATTATTTTTGAACACGATTAATTTATTGTAACGCGAAAACTTTATATTTGAAATTATATATTTATTTGATACTTAATTATAGTAGTCACAATTTTTTTTCCAAAAGTTGGAAATTAACATCTTTATTGGGTAACAAATATTTCAGAAACTTTAATTATATCAAAATCAGGAACAGAATCAGAATGAAACTCAAATAATATAAATATAAGATATTTTACTCTATTTTTCAAAACATGATTCCTTTACCGGCTTAAAACACCCTTTCACATCCTAACTCCTTATTTAATCCCAGCTCATAGTATATATATGCACACAAACATACATATCAGCCCCTACACACAAACATACATATTCACTACTGTCTCTTTCTCTCTCAAAGGTCCCAATTGCTTCATTGGTATGAAACAACAAAAATTTCTAGGTAAATTCTCGTCTTTCTTTGAGTCTGTTACTTTTTGTTTATTTTGTTTTTATCTGCTTGTAAAAAATATTTTTAACAATCTATAGTTATTAGGCTTTGGCCTGTTGAGTTTATTTTATTTTATTTTATTTATTACATGATAGATCATTGATTTTATCTGTGTCTGTGCATCTCTTTTTTATCTATAATATTTTTTCTATTGTATGCATTTAATCTCTTGTAGTAGTTAAGCAGCGTTTAAAGCGGCTCAAAGAGATGGCAAAGAACAGTGGTGTAGGAAGAAAACCATCTAAGGAACCTTGTGATGATGATAGTGAAGGGTATTCAAGTAAGAAAATGATGTACAAGACACAAGAAGAGATCTTGAGGTACATGTCTACATTAATGGAGCAATTTAAAGCTCAAAGGTTTTGTTTATGACATTGTTTAGGAGGATGGGAATACGGTAACGAGGAAATTAAAGTTAGGTTGTAAGGATTACTCGTTACCGTATTCCCATCCTCCAAAACAATCCCATAAACAAAACCTTGAGCTTTAAATTGCTCCATTAATATAGATATGTACCTCAAGATCTCATCTTGTGCCTTGTATATCATTTTCTTACTTGAATATTGTGCACAATCATCATTATTAGGTTTTTTAGATGATGTTCTCCCTACACCATCATTATTTACCATCTCCTTGGCCGCTTTAAACGCTGTTTGTCTATCCAGATCTTCTTCTCAAGCTCCTCTATGCTAATTTCTCCACCACTTAGACCATTGGATAAAGCAGGAGGAGAAACATAACACACATGTCCTTGGGTCAATGGAGGCATCGCGCTACAAACAAAACCATGGGAATACATATTTCATACACTGTAAAAAAAGGAACAAAATATTTTTTTTTGTATTAAATTTTATAATCATAGGCATATTTATCAAAAATCTATAATTATAATTCTTAGCAATAAAAATAGAGACTGTTTTTGAAAATATCCATAGATCTAAAATGCGAAAAAAAATTATTATGGAAACATAGGTTTCAATTCTGGTTTATGATGCACATGTGGTGCAAACAAAATTATGGTTTAAGTCGCAATATTAAAATAAATAAATAAAACTACTATAAGAGATCAAAAAAGATGCACAGATACTAATGAAATCAATGATCTATTATGTAATAGTTAAAATAAAGGGTGAGTTGCATAATTACCATAATATAATGCATATTTTTATAAATACCACTTTTGTAATTTTCTAAAATACCATTATGTTAGTAACAATTGACTAAATTGCTCTTAACGACAAGATTATAATACAATCCTAAATTCTAAATAACTCTAACCCTAAATACTAAGTCTACCAACCAAATACACCCTTTGGTATGACCGGTTTAATGAATCCTTATCAGCAACAGGTTTTGAACACTCAAGACCAGTTTAATCCATCCAACAATGTCTATGGACCAAAAGCTGCACAAAATGGTTATCTCTCTGACATGGCTGGGAATGTGAATGCTTCTTCGCTGCTGCTGAATCATAACCTATCTGATGACTATAATGGTTACGCAGATCTGCAGAATAAACAGCAAGACTTAGCCACACCATGGCATCGATATCTCTTTGTTTCTTTGCTTTTTTCTTATTGAACAAAGTTTTCATCTCCCATTTTGTAACCTTTATAGCTAAATTTCATAATCAAAGTACCTCATTATATATTTATTTGAGCTTTTCTGGCAAAAGTAAAGTAGAATATGCTTTATTTGTTTGTAAGCACACTTCACTACACAAAACTTGTGAAGCACTAAGCAGTGATTGTAATATCCTAGATCACATGATCATTTGGTTTTAATTGGTGT
This sequence comes from Leavenworthia alabamica, assembly GCA_000411055.1. Lineage (NCBI taxonomy): Eukaryota > Viridiplantae > Streptophyta > Magnoliopsida > Brassicales > Brassicaceae > Leavenworthia > Leavenworthia alabamica. The sequence goes on from KE156517.1 coordinate 71,866, forward strand.
CCAATTTATAAGAATAATGAAAGAGGCATAATTTCTATTATTCCTTAAATTTATGCCATTTTTCAAATTCATAACATTTTCATTTTTCCCACTATATTCATCAAATCTAATTCCTCACGAAGAATCATATAAAGTTTTTATTTGTCATCCATATTGAAATAAAAGAGACACATCAATTAAGTTCAGCAAAGTTTTTATTATGTCTTTTCTATAGGGATTTTTCTATAAAACATCAGGATTTATGCTAAAATTGATATTATAAATTTATTTTAAATAATACGCTACTAAATGAATTCTACATCAATCCGTTTTAGAAATTAAGTTTCCTATAAAGTACTGAAATAAGTTAGTTAAATAATTTAATTATCATTTAGTAATATTATGACCTTATTTCAAATAGCTGAATATCAAATAATTTTAAAGATATTTTAAATAAATCAAATATTAAAAAAATCCAAAAAGTAGTCGAATCAACTATATTTTATATTTCATATATTAAATTCATAGAATAACACACTAAAATTAATACGAGTAATTGAATAGTTTTAAGTTATATTTTGTTTTAGGGATATTAATAATTATAGGGATATTAATAGAGAGAGACATTTCAAAAAGTTTATCATTTAAATTTTTGTCTTAAATCATAGAAATATATGAGTTGAAATTGTTTGATCTACATAAAATTATTGTTCTGGATGATATAAATTTATAGTTTTGACTGAACAATTAATATTTAGAAGCAAACAATAATTTTTGATTAAAAATAACAAAAAAAATTACTTTTCATTGATAATAAAATCACACATTTTAGCAATAATGCATTTATAAAGATTTTAAGTGAATAATATGTTGCATCCTTGAAGGATCCAATATAATTGTATTTGAAATCGAATTTTATGAATTTCAGTTTACATATATTGGAGGCTTAACTGAGGAGTTTAACTCCATCAATGTTTCAAAAGGGAAAGCATAAAAACATAGCATATCTCTAGTGATGTTAGGACACAGAAAAAAGGCATCAGAACAGTTGAAGCTTGAAAAGAAGAGTTATCAGTTGAGTCTCCATGGCTCCTAAGTTGTCTTCTTCTCTTGGATTTTGGAACTGTGGCTTGGGTCTCGTTTTCCTTCTCATCATTCATTGTTTCTGCAACAGCTCCGGGGGTTTTGTATTCAGGTCGCTCCAACTATTCATAATTATTTTGGATGTTCTAAACGAAATTTTTTTCTAATATAAAATATGCCTAAACATATCTTAAAACTTATAAAAATGTCCCTAAACTGCTGGATGCCGTAGGTGACCGTCTATGTAACCTACCCTCCCAACCGGCCCTGTTTGTAACTTTATTTAAAGGACATGGCTTCCAACAACCAGAGCAACATTTATCATCAATATGGAATATTTGGGTATTCCGACATTAACAAACATATTTATGATAATTTATCATTTTAGATTATAAATAGGTTGTCATGCTTATTTTTTAGAATTCTCATTTATGTGTCATGTCCTATATTTTATATGAAACATAAATGAGACATGTTTAGATAATTTTTAATTTTCATCCCACTTTTGTTCCTGTAAATCATGTGTCGAAATTTTTACTAATTCACCAATACACACCTTAAAAGTCAAATCCATACTTTCTCTGTTTGAAATTATAAGGGGTTTTGAAGATTTAATTTTGTTTTAAAATATAAAAAGTTTTTCAAATTTCTATACAAATTGATTAATTATTCTTTAATTACATAGTCAAAAACTATTATCAAACTGAAATATTGAAATATATGATAACTTTTATGCATAATAATGATTTTATATTGATAAAAAGAGATATTTTGACTTAATTATAACTTTTGTAAAAAATAATTTCTTAAAATCCGTGTTTTCTTCTAAACTCCCCATATTATAAACTTAAAACTTAAAATTAATATTATGTTAGAAATTTAAATAAAGATATAAAAAGCACTATACATTTTCTTTTATTTATAGCACCTTTCGTTTTGAAGTTTTCTTTTGAATATATGGATTGTGATCCAATAGCTAATCATTGTATTAACTTTAGTTTGTATAGCTCTTTCCTCGTCTTGTGGACATTAATGCATCATGTCTTAAATAAATACACGTTAATGCATCATATATTTGATAAATAATTCTTTTATAGGATAGTAACATAATAAATAATAAATTACTAGTTACAACAAATAAAAATTGTATAATAGATTTGATATAAAAATAAAATTATTTTATAGATTCAAAACAATAAATTCAATATAAAATGGCGTAATACTCAAACAATGTACAATAAAATTTAATAATTAAAATGTGCTTAATTTAAAATAGTTAAATGGGACTAATTGACCTCACTCCAGTTACATTAAATCCGTACACGTCACAAACAGTAACATATCTTATATTCAATATTAGTTTTGATTTTAATAAATATTAGTTTTAAATATTTATTATATTTTGTAAAATTACGATATAAACTCTTTCCATTTCATCCCATATGAAAAAAAAAAGTTAGACGGTTTTGTCTTTACTGTATAAAAGCTCTCATCTTCCTCCTTAAATCTTTATTCGTCTTTCTCTCTCGCTAGCTTTTCTCTATTGCTTTCTCTCGTGTTCTTCATAGTAACTAGGTATAGTTTCTTCTTCAAATCAACCAATGTCTGCTCTGTTTTGCTCATACGATCTCTTATTTTCATAGATCATGCATCTTTACTTTTGAATCCTTTGTTTTTTTTGTGTTTTCTGTTGTTTATGAACGATTTCTTCATCGTTTTCTTATGACGTTTAAAGCTCTAAACTAGTGATTTTTAATTTTTTTTCGTAGTGTTCATAGTTACTCTGTGATATTCAAAAAATTATGAATATTCAAAAAATTTTGAATGGAAACTAATCATAATATTAACTATTCGGCGCAAACAAATCGAATCCCGAATAGTAAAAATTTTTTTGAATATTCGCTTCGTGTCTATGTCTAGTTTTTATTTTAAAAATAACGATTTGTATTTCCAAGAAAATTTTGGATGATGGATGTAATACCCCAACCGCCACCGTCCGTGAGCACACCAATGTCCTCTCTAGCCCCGTGGACAACCCTATGTCCTCTCTAGGCCCATTGGGCCTCCACGTCCTCTTTAGGCCTATTGGGCCTCAACCTCGTTCGACGATCGGTGCATTATTTTTCTGAGGCTCAAGAACTTGTTTACTGTCCCTACAAATCACCACATGATCTTTCCCTGTGCGTTGACCTCACTTACACAGTACCGACAATCACTTCCCGGTAGATCACCCATCCTAGTACTACTCCAGCCCAAGCACGCTTAACTGCAGAGTTCTTAAGGAGTG
>KE156518.1:2082-13421 GCA_000411055.1 Leavenworthia alabamica
GAGATACTACCTGAGATGAATCAGGTTGAGACTGTGTGGACTTCTTTGAATGAAATCTTGAATTGTGATCAGCTGTACCACAAATTCGACAGTGCATAATCCTTTTCTTCTCTTTCTGTTTCTTCTTGGTTGGAGACTCATTTTTACCTCTTTTCCTTGTTTTATCAGCTTTAGTCTCTTTTGGCCTTCCTGTAGATGGTGGTTCCGGTGGAACATGGATATTTGCACCACCTGTTGCAGGCCAGAATCTTGAACCTCTTAATGGAACCAGTCCCTCTGCATAGTTTCTCTTCCACATATCTGTTCCAAACCAATGGCATACATAATCTTCTGACTTCAGCTTCTTTGATAAAATAACTCCATATGCATGCTCACAAGATATCCCACAGATTTCAAATTTCTTACAGGTACAAGTTCTTTTCTCCAAGTTGACACGATAAGCACATCCACTGAGCACTGCTTCATACATCCCATTAGTGCTTCTAGTAACCTTGCAAGCAGAAGCTTTCTTGTGTTCTTTAGCAAGAAACCTAGCCACATATGGTGTGCAAATGCCTACAAAAAACAGATGTACATTAATAAACTACCACATATATATATAACAGATGTACATTACCTTTGTGAGTATTAGCTTTGGCAGATCTTTGTGATATACGAGCCATAGCAAGTCTTCTAATCATTTCCAGCATAGGCACAAATGCTTTCTTCCTTGCTGAAACTATTGAGCTGTTGAAAGACTCTGTTGAGTTGTTCTCAACGTCTTCACAGTAATTACCAATCTTGTAGAAGGCTCTACACCAACTCTTTGGATCCATCTTTATAACATCATTATAAATCCATGTATCATATCAGAACAACCTCTCCATATCAAAGGCTTCATGTTAATTTTACTTCCATGGTCTTTCTTCAGGTTTGAATAGATGTGTCTCACACACTTCATATGCTCCACCTTAGGCAACTCCATCTCCACAGCCTTAATTAGACCTTGCATCACAGTCAAGAAAAATCAGAAACAATGACTATCAAACTACTCAAACTTTAAGTTATGCACAAACCTTTTGTCGATCAGACACAATGATGTATCCATCACCATCCTTAAGATCCAAATCGTACTTCAGCTTATGCACAAACCACTCCCAATTTTCTGTGTTTTCTATTTGAACAACAGCTCATGCTATTGGATATATGGCATTGTCTGCATCTCTACCTATTGCAACCAATAATTGAGCCTTAATCTTTTCTTTCAAGAATGTTCCATCTAAGCCTATAAGAGGCCTACATGTCTCTTTCCATGTTCTTCTGAGGACATCAAAGCAGACATAAAACCTATTGAAGAGATCTTCACCTTTTTCATTCTGAATTGTGTTAATCTCAACAGTCGAGCCCACATTACCAACTAATATCTCAGCAGCATAATCACGAAGACGAGAAAATTNCGCCTCAATTTCGCTTTCCATGGTTCAGATTCAAGTTAGGGTTCTTTAGTGCTCGATTTGGAAAAAATGAGAAGAGAAGTCAGTTTTTGGTTGGTTTAAATGATTTAAATGGGTTAAGTTGGTTTTGGTTTAATTGTTTCTCTAATCGGGTCATAAACCTGGTTTATTATTTCTAATCGGGTCATAATACGGTTTATTATTGGTTAATGTGGTTTAACAGATTTTAAAAAATTGTTAAACCAACGCTAATCCGGATAATGGGCAAATATGTTTTGAGCTTTATATCTCGTGGACGTATAGGATTATATTATGGACATATATGTTAAGAACTTTATTATTATGGACATCAGGAATGGGGTATAGTTTGGGTCGCATGTGCTGTTATATGATAGTTTTTATGGGGAAATATAACGTCTACCAACATTTATTATAAAGATCTTCCTTATAATGTATACATAAACACATAAAAACCAGTTGACATATAATAAGTTGTATGCTAGAATTCCATGATATCTAACCATTTTTTATACTTAGTTGCTCAAATAGATCGCATATACCCTTGTAATCCCTTAGTAACCGAACTCTTAAAAATATAGATATATATCAAAGTTCTTATTAACATATAAAGATATAGCCACTTTCATTCACATTCTCACCGAAGATGATGCCTGTCAAAACCAAAAAAAAAAAAAAAAAAATTATTGTAACCAAAATATTCCTAAAATAAAATAAAATAAAATAAAAGCTTCCTTCGAAGAACACAGATACCTTAGTGTTTCCTTTGTTCCTTTGCGGATTTTGCAACGTATAGTTGGAAGCCCTAACTTCTGATGTGCCTCGTACCTATGACAACCCGAGAACCCTACAACAATCACTTGGATGATTTTTATTATCTCTATAAGATCTTTCTTACAATAAACAATGAATTTAGTTAAAAGTACCATAATAAGCTCCATCAACTTCAATGACATCGATCTGTCGCAACACATTGATATGTAATTCTGAGTTTGTTGGATATGAACCAAAGAAATTTTAAAATCAAAATTGGTTAAGAGAAGAAGAGAGTGAGTTTGCTTAACCGGAACTTGAAGACCGATTTCACGAATACTATCCATTAACTCTTTCACTTTGTTTTGATCGTTGGATCTAGTTCGCATCAACGGTCTTCGTATCTTCTCTAACGGTAATTCAATGATCATCGGTCCCACACCGCCTCTAGATCTTCCTATCACCGGCGGCGAACCTGAAATAAATAAAATCAAACACAGAGATTCAGCTTCAGCTTTAACTTTAATTTCAGAGCTCTGAGTACAGGATTAGTGCTTCTGTATGTTACCGTTGGATGAAGAAGCTGAAACAGAGAAGCTCTTCAAGCTAATTGGTAATAATCTCAGCATCGAATTCGCCATTGTCGCCGTCTACAAATCTCTAAAGTTTTTTAATGTATAAAAGTTATAATATATATTTTTTTTTTGGTCAAAAGAAGTTATAATATTTATTTGAAAATTTTTGTGAACGAAATATAAAGATCCGAAACGATGTCGTATATAGATAACCCTAAATACGACGTCGTTTTGTGTCCAGGAAGAAGGAGCGATCGTTTCGGTTAACGAAACAGAGGTTCCTACAATGGCGGCTGTCACTTCCTCATCTACTATGCTTCTGCTTCGGTAAAACTCTTTCTCTCGCACTCATACACAGATGGATTTGGTCGTTGAGGTTTTCGTGTTTTTAGGAACTTCTCTACGGCGGGAAGAGTTGGTAAGTCTGTTCGAGACTCTTCGAGAAAAATCTTCTCTACTGGAGAATTGATTAGGCTTCTTCCTCATACTCGTTCCCAAAGGTTAATAAATTATAATTTCTCAATGTAGATTAACTGAATTGAGCTGATTTAGTTTAATCGTTCAATCAGATTCATTTGTTCTACTCACAATGAAGAAGCGGCTGCAAAATCTGCGGCTGCTTTTGCTGACACCGGAGCTCCGACCATGTATGATATTCATCTTTGAATCTATATATTGTTATCTCATAGCTGTAATTTCAAAGCAAAATCCATGTTTGATCTTCTGGTTTATTAGATTTGACAAGATCATAGCTAAAGAGATACCATCAGACATTGTATATGAAGATGAACAGGTTTTGGCATTCAGAGATATAAATCCACAGGCTCCAGTTCATGTTTTAATCATACCCAAATTGAGAGATGGCTTGACCATGCTTAGCAAGGTATTACTCAGTTTTAGACTATGCTTTATGTATATGCTTTGCTTATCTTTTACCTGACTATGCAGGCTGAACCAAGACATGTAGAGGTTTTTGGTCAACTTCTGCTTGCATCAAAGATTGTTGCTGAGAAAGAAGGAATCATTGAGGGTTATCGTGTGGTTATCAACAATGGTGTTGAAGCCTGTAAGTCTTTTTCTTTTTCTTTTCAATCCAACCAAATTTCATCATCATCGTAAACATAACTGAGATGAACTTCATCTGATCCAGGCCAATCTGTTTACCATCTTCATCTGCACGTTCTTGGAGGCCGACAGATGAAATGGCCACCCGGTTAAGAAGAAAGAATCATGTTAAACCAAATAATCTCTTTCTTTGGTGTATGAGATTTTACCACTCTGTTTTATCTAGTTGAGTTCCTAGACAATTTTATTTTTGGACCTTAAAAATTTGGGAAAAATGAGATGGAACCATACAAGATTGGGTAATCTTCCCAAAATGTTTGTCTAAAGTAAATATTAAAAGAATGATATTTACTTCTTTAATCTTCTTTTAGTACTTACTACCATTATGGTTCCTACTATGGAGGGGCATATTTATTGTTAATTATCAACTTTTTTTTATGTTAAAAAATATTAATTTATATATTTAATTAGAAATTTTTCTAAATTAAAAAATTATCTAAATTGAAACTAACACAGATAAAAGTGAAGATTAAAATCAAGAGCAACTAGTATAAAAATAAAATATTAACAAAAGAAATATAATTACTACAAAAGTACGTATAACATCAAAATTGATAGAGATCAAAACTCACCATTAAAATTTTTTGGTTTTTAAATCTGACAAAAAAAATATAATATAATTTGAAAAAATTTGCAGAGAATATATATGTAGGGATACATAGGATAATATTAATATATTTGTTTAAATAAAAAAAAAAAGATTTTTTGAAGATAATGAGTATTTAAAATCAGGAACAACTATTTAACAATAATAAATTTGATGATAATAAAATAAAATATTCAAAAAATTGTAAAAATGAAACATCAACAAAAATATACTTGTCAATCAAATAACTAAGCAGTTTTTTTAAAAATTACTTGTGATTTAGTATAATTAGATTAACGAAAAAAACTTAATAAACAAAAATATTTAAAAAAATATGAAAATGTTACTATAAAAATTAAAACCAGAAAAAGAAGAAACTCTTAAGCCTGATTTTATAATTGCGTCTCAGCATCTAAGATAAAATGCTAATGTATAGACTTTACCATAGATAAAATAAATCATAAAATAAAAATAAAAATTTAACTTTTATCTCAAAAATACTATTAAAATTAACTTAAATAAAATTAACATTAAATAATCAATAATTTAGTTAAATTAAAACAAATTATATTTTAAATTTTTTCATAAATCTTAAATAATAAATACTAAATCTAAACATTCAATATTTAATTCTAATCTTAAATATTAAATTCTAATTACTAAACAAAAATTTTACACTCTAAACAACAAATACTAAATTCAAACACTAATAAATACTCATATCTAAATTTAAATAATAAACCATAATCAGTAAATAATAAATATTAAATTCAAAAACTAAATAATTAACTATAAACATTAGTAATTAATGTAGTTTTGTTTAATAAACTAAAATAGATAGTGTTAAAACTAATTTCTTCTTTTAAAAAGAAAATAAATTTTTTTAAATAATAATTTTTTAAATAATTATTTTTTAATAAAAGTAAAAATAAATAATAATAATAAATTCTAATATATTAAATAATAATACCCAATTGGAAAAAAGTATGGTACAAACAAACTAGTCAAAAAAAAAACATAAACATAAACGTGTTGTATGAGTTTCTCAGACGTGTCCAAGAAAAGTCTTCTTCTTTCTCGGTAACACCGCAAGATAAAAATCTCATCTTTCTCAGATTTCATAACTTTGACCCATAGGTGTTTCTTCATCTCTCATCTCCGATTCAAACTAACAAACCAAACTAATGGATCTTCAACCAGAAGAGCTTCAATTCTTGTCAATTCCTCAATTATTTCAAGAATCAATCTCAATCAAGAAACGATCACCAAGAACCTTCTACCTCATTACCCTATCCTTAATCTTCCCTCTTTCCTTTGCAATCCTTGCTCACTCTCTCTTCACTTCACCAATCTTAGCCAAACTCGACTCAACCGACCCACCAAACTCAGATCGTTCTCGTCATGATTGGACCATTCTTCTAACTTTTCAATTCAGCTACTTCATCTTCCTCTTTGCCTTTTCTCTTCTCTCAACAGCTGCTGTAGTCTTCACAGTAGCTTCACTCTACACAGAAAAGCCAGTTTCTTTCTCATCAACCATCACTGCAATCCCTAAAGTCTTTAAAAGACTCTTAATCACTTTCCTTTGGGTTGCTCTGTTTATGTTTGTTTACAATACAGTGTTCTTCATATTCCTTATGATGTTCATAGTAGCTCTTGATTTACACAGTTTCGGTTTAGCTTTTATAGCTGTAATCATAATCTCTGTTCTTTATTTTGGTGTTCATGTTTATTTCACAGCTCTATGGCATTTAGGTAGTGTGATCTCTGTTCTTGAACCAGTTTATGGTATTGCTGCTATGAGAAAAGCTTATGAGTTACTTAAAGGAAAGACAAAGATGGCTATGGTGTTAGTCTTTGTTTACCTTTTAGCTTGTGGAATCATTGGAGTTGTTTTTGGAGTAATTGTGGTTCATGGTGGAGTAAAGTTTGGAATTTTAACAAGGATTTTGGTTGGTGGTTTACTAGTTGGTGTTCTTGTGATGGTAAATCTAGTGGGTTTGTTGGTTCAGAGTGTGTTTTATTATGTTTGTAAGAGTTATCATCATCAAACAATTGATAAGACTGTTTTGTATGATCATCTTGGTGAGTATCTTGGAGATTATGTGCCTCTTAAGAGTAACATTCAATTGGAGAATTTAGATCTTTGAGAAGCTCAAGATGATGATTCTACTACTGTTGTTAATGTGTAATGTATTAGACTCAATACTCTTTTGTTGTTGTTGTTGTTTTTTTAGTTTGATTAATCTATGATTTAAAGGATTTGAGTTTTGTTGATTTGTTGTTGTTGGTTTTTAGATGCTTAAGTTTAAGATTTAATGGAGGTTGTGTTTAGTTAGTAAGCTAGGGTTACTAAGTTTAGGTCGAATGAGCAATTATGGATAGATGCGTTTTTAGTTTGTTATGTTATAAGTTTTAATCGTGATTAGGATTTAGGAGGTTTAGTTACCATAATGGAATGTGAATGTGACTTCAAAAGCCAAATTTAAATAAAGAATCTAAAGATAAAATGTTATATCGAAATAGAAAGTGAAAAGATTCTCTAATTTTTGAAGATGCATTTTTACTAAAGAAAAAAATATATTGTTGGCACCAAATTTAGTACATCGATCACCAATCCAATTCAAGTCGAAATTGTATAAAGGGATGTATTCGATTGAGGATTTGATGAGATTTAATTTAAAATAACAAATTATGTGTTATTGAAACATAAAATTTTAAATAATTATTGAAATATAGTGTTATTGAACTAATGATTTTTAAAAGTATAATCAAATATATTGTTATTGAAAACAGAATTGGAATTTGATTTAAAAATTTCATCTGAAATTTCAGTAGATTTTTTAATTAAAAATACAAATATCAAAATCTCAGGTTAGATTTCAAAGAATTTTATAACAAAAATCAAAATTCTTTAAAATTCAACTAAATCATCTCAAATTCCGTTAGAAATCAAATCTCTTCAAATATTGAGTTCAATACACCCCTAAATGATAAAATCCATGAAGACTGGCCCTATGAATTTTGGATCATCACTCTTATTAACCATACTTTTAGAAACCATGATTTTCAAGATTCACTCCAATATTTTTTCTTTTCTTATTGTTTAAGCTAATTCTTTTGTAAAACCCTAATTCTTGTGTTACTTCTCATTCATCAATAAAAAGTCATCATTTTCTTCTAAGTTTTTAGCCATTGTTAATCCAAATAGAAAAAAGAAGCTTGTGGTTGTGCCTGAACTGATTTTAAGAATTCAAGATCTTGAAAATCGGCAACAACATGATCAAGAACCTCAAGATCTATCTAGTGTGGCACATCATAACAGAGTTCATATCAATCAGAGGCCAGTTCAGCCTCAAAACCCTCATCTCACAATGGAAGAGATCGACGATGTGGTCAGCCACATCTTTGAAAGACAAGCAGCCGCCTTAAAGCGTCAACCCGTTAATCCTTGCAACAATGTTCCTTTGCAACGACATCTGTTTTAAGAATCTAACACCCCAGGGTTGCAAATTCCTAACAACATTTTGACAAAGCCAGCCAATGAAGATTGCTACGAAATGATTCACGACTTGAGATCTGAATGCATGCACTAGAGATATATTATATTAGGGATGAGTACGAAGCGAATATTCGGAATTTTGAAACTATTTTTTATTCGTGACTCAAATGTGAACGAAGCTCTACTCAAGGACATGTGGTTTTAAGGAACTTGCTAGAGCATCTGTCCCAAACACTCGAGAACACGCTCCCGGAACTATATACGATTTATATTAACAGTGAAGAGGATCTTTTCATAAGCATGTTTCCACAAAGGATAAACAAAGAGATTACCAGGAGGTAGGAACCCGCGGCTGTTCTAAGCAGTGTCCCGCTTCCGTTGATCTCTTAAGCAGCTTTCTGCCTTTCAGAGGGTGTCTTGTGGTGGTTGGCTTAGGAGGCATCTTGTGGTTGGTGGCGGTGAGTGAGTTAAAGGGTGATGTTATTACAGCTTCGGCGTTGGAGTAGTAGCTTTCTCCGCTTTGCATTTGCATTTGATACAATTTTGTAATTTTCAATATTGATAAGTTATAATAACCAATGATACAAATTCATATTATAATAAATTCAGAAGAAGAAGAAGAAAAAGACAAAACTTTCTTAAAAAACATCCTTGAGATCATTCCAATGGTAAACTAACTCATCTGCCTAAAGAATACAACAGGTAGATTGTGAACAGTCATTAACATCTCTTCTCTGCCTTTCTTGAAAAGGTTTCTTCAATTAGAAAATGCTATCCGCCCTACAAGCATACTCTCTGAGATTCGTCTGTCTATGGCTGCATTTATAGAGTTCATCTGCAACAATATAGACCCAGTTCTTAGTTAAACACACATATATGCTTTACATCAAAGAGTAAAGAGAGTTATCATTTGATTCCTGAGACCAAGATTGTGCAAATGTACCAAACATTCCAAAGTTTAAGAATATAAAAACTCGCTGACCTGGGTTTGAAACCAAACCTGTAGAGTATGATCTTGTGGAACCAATCACCACATTTTTTTATACAATAAATGAGAATGAGAAATTATAATAGAAAACGAACAGCAGATACAAAATGCCACTTTTTACTTACTAATGATACCTTTTGGAACATTAATGATTTAAAATGACTTGGTTCTATTCTAAGTGAAGACATTATAAACTGAATTTACGATGGTACCTCTTAGCACAGAGGATCTGAGAATAATTAGGCATAAATAAAGCCTTACAAAATGGGTTAGATGTGCAAAACCAAAACACGCCTTAAGTTTAAAAAGGGTAAATCAGAACTTACCTGGCTGGTTTCATCATGCACTTTGTATTTCGGTAAGGACATTCTTCTTTCCTCCTGCAGATACAAAACCAAATGATTCATTACTTGTAATTCTTCTATTTGTCACCATTCCAACAAGATATATAAGAGGAAACTAACCATAGACATTGGTTCATCATCCCATACGAGATAGACCTCATTAGGCTGCTTGCTAGGAGCTTCATTTGCAATTACAGGAGGTGGACCAATTGAAGGACCACTAGTGTTTGGACCAGAGGCATAAGAATGTGAATTACTCCCACCTACAGCAACATACCATAAAAGAGAGATTACAATAAAACAATGTGACATGAAAAAGCTAATCCAAATGTAAGCCAATGACTCTTAAGAACTTAAGATTGAACCTGGAATAGAGTTGTTAGGCTGATATGGATTTACTAATCCTACAGCATCTGCAGGAGACATCTGTTGAGCCCCACCAACTGGCAGAGAAGTAGAAAATGGTGAAGGTTGAGAAGGAATGTTGCTATTCACAACAGGGAACAGAGGTTGAGGAACCGTCATTGCAGGTGATGATGAAGGAATCCCAGGAGGAGTAAATCCAGTGACTGGTGAAGGTTGTACTACAGGAGCTGAGGTTGGCATAGTCATCCCCATATTTTGAACAGGAAAGAGTGATTGTGGTCGATACCCTAAATGTGCAGCTGGAGGAGCTGAAAACGCTGGATTTTGTGGATACCACTGTTGTGGACGAGGCGGAGGCATAAGCCATACAGGAGGACCAGGAGGACGCATAGGAGCACCAGGATAATACCTGTTGACACAAAATTAGTTAACATGGTCAATTGTGATTCTATGACAGAATTCTATCTTCAAATTTTAAGACCATAAAGCCAAAAACTAGCAACTGAATAATATGGTCTAGGAACACTACCATCATTAAGCATAGATCAGAGTTTGAAGAAAACAAAGGAAACATCAGAAAATTTAAGTCACTGCAATAGAGAGAATATAGAAGTAGATACATTGGACGAGCGGCACCAGGCAATTGTTGAGGCGGATATCCCATTCCATATGGTCTAGGAACTCCACCACCAAGAGGGGCTGAGGGAATTTCAACTTTTGCAACTTTAGCTGGAGCATCTTCCTCTGCAGAAAACCTAACTTCAGTTCAAAAGGTACCATACGACATAAAACAGCATAATATCTAGAATATAATAACTTTAAAAGAACAAAGTAAAGACAAATTCATGAACATTAGGTGCAATAGATGCATAGCACTTAACGAAAAGACAAACATGTTTCATGGAATACTTCTCTTATTTGATAGCTGATAATGTAAATAACACAATCTCAGGTTCTTACCTTCTTCCCCATAATGAGAAGCCAAGACATCGGGTGGAATCCCTTGCATTCCATATATTTCGATATCAATTGAATCTCGACTGGAATTAGCATTAGGAACCCTAGTGGGAAACATGAAAGAAAAGATCAAAGTTAGTAGTGTCATGGAATCGGAAAAGTGAGAGCTATATAATAGTGCATATCTACAAACCTCCAAGATATGGAACTACAAGGGTCTAAATCAAATTAAACAAAATAGGCCTACACAAGAACTGAGTTAACATTTTCTTAAGCCAGTCTTTCCCAGGTCCACAAATTGAATGACTTACTCAACCAAATAAAACAAAGGAAAAAAAAATCAAATCTCAAATTCAACATGAAAACACATTGAACTGTAACAACATATCAAGCAGCAAAAGATTGTTCCTATCCTAAAAATTGCACATAAATTAGGGTTTATGACCAAACTTATATGAAATTAACCAAACCCCTGAAAGAGCTAATGCAAATTCAATCGATTCAAACCACAAAACAACAGTCTACTAGGGCATTGAACAAGACTTAAAAGTTAATCATAGATGTATGAACCCTAATATCAAAATCAACCATAGCTATGAGAAAAAGGGATAAAGGAAAAGGGGCTCATACTTTGTAACATTCTCTTTATGAACCTGAAGAACATGAATCACCATGCCACTAGCTGTAGAGAG